>JBCJKH010049554.1:0-20967 GCA_039877255.1 Loriculus beryllinus
TTGGGGTTGGTAAGATAACAAAATATCAGAAATATCCTTTCCTGTATGTTTTGTTACCTCTATATTTTCTCTGTATTCATAAACTAGTTACGATTCTTTATTGTGTTGTGTTTCTCTCAACCCAGAATCCTCAAACTCTGGAACAGCATCTTTATCAAACCAGAGCAGTCTTATCTGACTGAACTTCTTCAGTCCCTAAAGCAATATAGCATGCAGTACTGACTTCAGAAAGCCTGGAAAATCTGCAAGATCTAGTAATAAAATAAGAGCATTTAAGAAGGACATTCAGAGTTAAGCAAGTCCAAAGCCTACCATGATTCCACCAACTTCTATAACTAGCTTCATGGGAGAAACTACTTGACCAGAATATTCCAGTGTTTTCTATCATTACACCAAACATTTTAAATATATATATATGTATATCTCTCTTACCTTTGCAGTTAGTTCCTCTGCTGTTACATTTGGTTCGTATGGAATGGGCTCTCCAATAAATGTGCGAAGCTTGACTGGAAACCCACCGTACACAGGAACTATTGGCAATCTAATACGTTCATACAGTGATCTAAATACTTCTAATGTGAAAAAATGTAGTGGAAAGCAGGAGAAGGAAAAGGGAGGGAAGTGGGGAGGAGAGAGAAAAAGAAAAGGAGAGATTATTCAGTAATGTTTATTTTTCCCCAGTATGTCTTAAAACTGAAACTGGCTTGTCAACTAATCCAGCCCCTGAGCCAGATTCTCAAACAATGTGCCACCTCAAGTGCTATTTCCTAAAAGCTGTGTTAATGCTAACATCAGGCATGTTTCCACCCTAACCTAGTGAGAAATCTCTCCTTCAAAGAACAGCTGCAAAGAGAAGGAAGAAGAGGAGAAAAATCTTGTAGCTACCTCTATGGAGAGTTAAGGGAATGCTACATAATACAGGTTAAAGTTCAGCTAAGTTAACGGGTTAGCATAAGAAACTAGTACTGGAAGACTGTTCTCTTCAGTCCCATTGAGACCTACAGGATCAGAAATAGTTTTATCTGGCTAAAGGCCAGTCATGTTAGAGCACTGAACTGCTCTTCCAGAGCACACATTCTTTGCAGTGAAACAATATAAAAAGAGAGGAAAATGTACTTGGATCAGCTCTAAGAGGACACATCTTCCCCACATGCCACCTTCTAAGCATCTAGCCCATATGCACCTAGACCAGATTGCTCGCAGAATCGGTGCTAATATTCTCTCTCTTGTTTGGGATGATTCTCCTGAACACAGCAATAATTAATTACTCTTTATTCCTGTACAACCTGATGAGTACGTAGATTATTCTGCACACCTACATCTGATGGCTTGGCTTTCTCCATGTAATATGTAGCTTTTAATTACAAGGGTAGAGAAGCAAGTGTTTTGCCATGCATTCCTCTGATGAAGATGATAATGCCATACTCAAGGCAGAACTTGTGTCACGGAGGAGACTGTTCAGGCCCTTTCTGTTAGATAGCAAGTTGGAGAACATGGAACAAAAGGGGGTTTAACACTAGAAGATCAGCAGAGATGTGGGCATCTAATCCTCCCAGAGGTGGACCCTTCACACACATACCCTTCTATTCATCTGCTGGCTGGAAGTCTCATATTGATGAGGAAAGACAGCAAGCAAATGCATGTTTTTGTAAGGAATGACAGGTCTAGTGATAAATAGTAAACCAACTACAAATTAAGTAAGTTTAAACCACTCAAAGTTTAAGTACAGGTAGACGCGTAAGCACAGAGCTTTAGGAGAACATTTAAAGACATTATGTGTCAGTTGCAAACCCGTTTGTTTTGTTTCTTAACAGACAACAGAAAACCTAGAGTTGGTCTAGCACATATAAGCAGAGAAAAGGTGCTCTAAATCTATCTGCCATTTTTCAGCTCATTTTTCCTTACTTCTGCTTCTTCTGTGAAGGCAAAAAGTTATATGGAGAGTGACTCAGGTGAGCCAGTATGACATATAATGCGGATATTAAATCCTGAAGATGTCTGAACTCTACTGGAGAACAAACTTCCAGAAACAAGGCCATGCCAAATCTCAGATTTATATGGGGATAATTTCTACAAAGATAGGCTAAACACATATGGAAAAATAAACTACAAGAAAATAGAAAATATCTTACTTATTCCTCCTAATGTCCTAACGCCTTCCCGAACATTTTGTGTAAACATAGGAATGATGGGCTAGGAGGGAAAAAAAATAAGTAAGAATTTAATGAAGATAGCACTACCTAAAAAACTTCTATCTCACTTAAACCCAATAAGCAAATTGACTTTAGAAGTGTTTCTCAGACAAGGACATAGAGAGAGCAAATCAAGTATTCTTACTCGCTGTGACCTTCTGCTATGTGGTTTCAAGCTAGAGAATACCATGAGATTTCAGAAAGTTATTGTT
The DNA here is from genome assembly GCA_039877255.1 of Loriculus beryllinus. Taxonomy (NCBI): domain Eukaryota; kingdom Metazoa; phylum Chordata; class Aves; order Psittaciformes; family Psittacidae; genus Loriculus; species Loriculus beryllinus. The sequence goes on from JBCJKH010049554.1 coordinate 2,405, forward strand.
TCAGCATGTCCATTTTCTCAAAGCAGTTCAGGATTTCAGAACCAGGCCACCCTCATCTAGCAGCGTTTGCACAGTTGTGATTTAAGTGGTTAAACCTCTGACCTAATTTGTAGTTACACTCAAAAGGAAGAATTCACCAGACTGGGATGCTAAACTTATCTGATTCATTTCTGTTATGCTGATTGTGTTGCTTCACACGTGCTGTGTCATATTCAGTACATGTCCATGATTTATTTCTGCTGATAAATACTTGGAATTGTGTTGCATATTTCAAGTTTTTGTTTCTCTTTCTGAACTTGCAAACAGCTGTCAAAATTTACAAGAACCGGGAGGGGATCAACTACTACATGACATTTTTAGTATCATTATATAGTATGTATTCATTGTACATAGCATCATCAGAAACACAGAACTTTATATGGCATTTTTTAAAGCATGGAGACGAGCTAGTAAATGAAACTTTTCACACAGGTATTAAGTTTTTCGAGGGGGGTGGGGCACAGGGGAGAAAGTCTGTAAATAATTCAGTGCAACTATAGAGAATAAAAAGAACTGCAGTTAGCTAAGCTGAATGGTAACAAACTTCTTCATTCTAGCATCACCTTATTTGGAACACCTTTTGACATAGAGGTAGAGGGTTTTTATGTACTAAGTTGGCTTATGTGACAAAAATTCTGTCAAACAAGCTACTTAAATGAGACAACTTCAAGAAGGTCCCAGTTTTAGACACACTTTTATTTCCATGAGGAGTTATGCTCCTGATTAAGGATGACTTAAAAGTTCATCTTTAATCTACATAAAACTATGTTCCCCACTTTCAGCCTGCCTCCACGCTATTCCTATTCTACTGCGTCTCTCAGGGCTTTTTTGGGGGGGATGAAGCCGCAACACCTTTGGGAGTGCATAAAGGGAACTGAACATACATTCCATAAAATAAATATAACTAGTACAACTATAGTTGAATCCCAAGTATGGTCTTTCATATGCTATTACAATACATTAGTAAAATCTAAATCTGTTGAAAATATCTCATTTAAACAGTGTTATTTTCCTCCTGAGAAGTGATACAAACTTAAAATTTGGTCTTAAAAGTCTCCAATTTCTGTATAAAATTGAGAGATTTAACTAGTCTCTCTTTGACAGTACCTAAATATAAATCTCTTGGTGTGAGACTTACTTTCTAATTAGGTATATGCAGAGCTACAGACATATGCACATAAGTATAAATATAGAATGAGGGGGACTCTGTAATCTTATTAAAATAGTTACAATTCAAACATATCATACACTTATGGGCCTTTCACAGTTGGTCCCATATGAATAATCATCTGCCTGCAGATCAAGTACCATGCTATATTTTTGAACTGGGGAGACAGCTCACACTAGCGAACAGCATCTCCTGCTGTTGCTGTTTGTCCTAGACACCCCTTACTACCATATAAAATGCCAATACAGTAAGTACATAGTGCCAATGATTCCAAATTGTGCTGGGTCATGGTATATACTTCAATGATAGGGGAAACAGAAATACTGATGTACAGTTGCTTCCCAAACCATTGTCAGCGGTTGACCTATCAGAATCCTGACCACGTATGTGTAAAAACAGCAAATGTTTGTAATGTAGAAACCACCCTGGATTCCATCTCTCATTCTTTTAAACTCCGGATTTCCTGACCACGCTATTCTTAGCTAACTCCAAAGCCTTCTTACTGAAAGCAACAAAACCAGTCTTGAAATGTTGTTATGAAAGCAAGCAGCCCATACTCATGCTGCAATGCAACACCAAATATATGACAATCAAAACAGCTTTCCCTGGAAGAAAATAATGAGTTAACACTCTTTGCTTCTCTTCTGTGACTTGTCATACTTACCACTTTTGCATCGATGGCCACCTGAGCAAAGCCCTTCCGGTTACCCCAGATAATAGTATACATTTCATCACTAAAGAGTGCTTCCCGAACTCCACCTGGGGCAATGGCTATCAGAGAGCCCTTCTTCAGAGCATTGACACATTCTTCTTTCGGTCCATGCATAACTCCATGTGCATCAAGTAATATTTTAAAACCTGTAGGTTAAATAATATTACTTCAGAAAATGTTCACTCACAGTACCATCGAGTAGACCCCCAGAATGGAACACAATGGCTAAAACTTACTTGTCTAATAGCCTGCAACTCCAGATCAAAGATGTTTCTAGAGGGACTGAAGCATTAAGTTCTGCTTATAAATTCTGGCCTAAAAAGTTGAAGGTTTAGGAGTTTCAGTGGCTTTTTGCCATAGTAAATTCAGATGCTATCTCACAACCAGGACTAAACTGGAAAAAATTGGTAAGCACTCTGTGACATCTTCCATGGGTCCCTTCAAAAGAGTTAAGTCAGCTCCAGCACACTGGCTCCTGGCTCTTTGCCCAAGCTCTAGTTTTCAAACATAGCACAGTCCTAATAAAGTGCAGCAGGAGAAAATACCAGCAAATCTTGGTGGGTTTTGTTCTATTAACTTTGGCAAACAAAGAGCAGTCTGTGCACAGGAAGGACAATGACAAAGAAAATGCAGCATTCTCTGTGTTACAAATCACTGCAGGAAGTAACTCTTTGGTTCAGTCAGCGAGTATGGCCTTTTCCACAAAGAGGCATCTGGCTAGCCTGGATTAGGTTTATTCATTTTAGGATCTTAGGATAAGACTTTTCATTTTCTTAAGCTTTTAACTGTAAAGTTACATAAACTTCTCATATAATTTTGCGTTTCAAATGCCATACTCACCCTAGTCTTCCAAGAAATAACAGAACATCAAAAATCTGCTTGCAAGCATCAAATGGGCACATACCTGATCAACTAGTCTAATGTGAAACAATAAAATTAGCATAAACATCTGTTTGCAGGAAATCGGTCATGTTCACTTGCTTTTAAAATCATACAGTATTTATGAGTACTGCGTACCAAAACGTGAACTTTAGATGACTGCGCAGTATGGGAAATACTGCATGAAAGGATGCTAATTTTACTAAGTACTAAGAAGTCCAAAATTAATTTTGTTCCACAGTCCAACCTGGACTCTGCCCTTTGTCCTAGCATATTCTTCTATTTTCAACAATATTGTGTCTGCACCAATGTTTGAAAACCCTCTGAAGAGTACCCAGTAACACATTCAACACTTATCTCAGTATGTGCACTATAGACAACTCTCTTACTTGTTACAGTGACTGTATCATAAGGGGCAGTCAGCTACTTGGCAGCAAGATGACAAGGATGTAATTTTTTTCCTCTGGTTGACCTTTAGGATCACAGAGAGGTACGTTTAGACCACTGCATCCAACTTTCCACAGTTGTAGGTAACCACACATGCAGAACATTCAGTCCACATGACACTTCGCAACACCTTGCGTATGTAACAGGCAAGAAGCTACAGCTCCTTTTCTTGGCAACATTACAGGAGAGGAACTGCCTTGTTATTGCTATGGAAATGCCTGATAGCTGGCAATCTTTTGAGGGCTATGGGCCTTGCCGGCTCATGCATGCCTTAGGAGGCACAGCAACATTTTACAAACACACTCCAGTTAATTGCAGCTAATTTAGGACAGCAGCACCCAGTGCAGCAGATGCAATAAGATTGCCTACTGGCAATTGGATACTGCCATGGATCTGAAATTCAGAAGTATCATTAAATCATCTAATCCAAGTGTGTCCAATAGCCTACAGACTCCTCAAACTCACCCCCACACCACCACCCCATTTCTCCTGCCGTGAGCATAATAAATTTCCAGTTAATTAAAACATCTTCTGAAAATGCATCCAATTTATTTTGAAGACTTAATCAAGATCAGGCAGTCTTAGTACTAGGATAAAATCATGGCAGTCTCTCTGGTTTGATTCACAAGAGAAGTGGCATCTATCTGAGTTGCCAGTCATAGATTACTGTGAGGATTTTGAAACACTATACAGAACCTTGTCTGGACTCTCTGGGGTTGTCTTCCATTAATAGCCCTAAGTTATTCTCAGAACCAGAGACTTATGTAGGTTAGAAAGGATCTCTGAAGGTAAAATAGTCCAACCTCCCACTCAAAGCTGGTCCAACTAGATCAGGCTGTTCAGAGCCTCACCCAGTGGAGTTTTGAAAGTCTTCAAGGATGGAGATACCCCAACTTGTCTAGGCAAACTGTTCAGGTTTCTGATTACCCTCATGGTAAAATACCTTTCCACACATCTAATCACACATCTGATTTCCTATGTTGCAATTTGTCTCTGCTGCTTCTCGTTCTATTGATATGCACCTTTGAGAAGAGTCTGACTACCTCTTTTCTGTACCTTCCCGTTAGGTCGCTGAAGACTGCAATAATATATTCCCCCACCCTGATCTCGTACAGACCAAACAAATCCAGTTCTCTCAGCCTCTCCTCATACATTATATACTCCAGCCCCCCATCAGCCACTGAACATGCTCTATTGTGTCAATGCCTGTCTTGTATTGAGGAGTCCAAAACGGGACATCACACTGCAAGATCCTGTCCACTTGAGAGCCAATGTCCTTTCCTGCAAAGCCACCCTTTTTCCCAGGGTTTTGTCACATGTGATGTGTATCTGGCATAAAGCAAGCTTCACAATTGCATGTGCTGAACTTTGTGAAGTTTCTGCCAGTTCATTTCTGTGAAGGCACTCTGAACACCAGCTCTAACCCCCAGTCTATCGACTACTCCCCCACTTTGGTATCATTGGTGAACTTCCTATGAGCACACTCCAGCCCCTCACCCAGGTGTGCAGTAAAAGCATTAAGTAGCATTGGTTCCAGTATAAATTCCCGAGGAAGACCTGTAGAAACCAGCTGTTAGCTAGACATTGTACTGCTGAAGCCAGTTCTTAAGACCAGGCAGTTAGACAAATGTCTCTGCAATGCTACTAAATGATATTTGGGAGATTCGTAGGTTAGAACCTACGGTTAGGGTAGGTTAGAACCTAAGGTTCACACTTAGAACCTTATTTTAAAGCAGAAATTGAGAAAAACAAAAAAAAAATTCTCCCATTTGATAAACAACTGTATATAAATATTAATAATATATAAATTAATAAATTAATATATAAATATTAATATAAATATACATAATATGGAGCCAAATATAAATTACAAAATAGGCTATATTAGTAAGATGCATGCAAAAGACTTGATAATCAACTGACAAATCCTGGTCTCTGGCAAATGCACTTGTAGAGGCAAAGTCATGCTGTTATCAGCATGAAAAAGTTCAGTTTCAGGGATTAAAGCTGAAATAAAACTATGCTGATAAACGGATATCTTTGTTCCCACTAAAAGCGTCAGTGCACTTTACAGAACGCTCCTGTGAAGTTTTAGTCACAAATTTAAACTGGGAAAAGAACTGGGTACTCCAGGATTGCACATACATAAAAAACAACCCCCTTATGTAATTCATTTCATCAATCAGCAGTGCTTTTCACTAGGCCAAATATCTGGTCCTAAACACGTTTTTCAATTTCTTCATGCTTTGCCTCATGTTTTACACAAACTTGCTGGACACTTCTACAGCTTTCCTCCAGAAAAAGATTCTACTTGGAAGAGTCTTCTTCTGGGCACATTCTAATGCCAACCATACTCAACTGGGTTGGTACAAAAATACATCGTCCCTCCAGACTATTACTGTCAACTTTAAGGACACTGCTTCCAAACAGTTTGCTTCTTAAATCAGGTAACACCACTCATTCTGCCTATATTAATACAAAAAAAGGAAACATCTTACTTGGATCCTTGCTACCAATTAATACAGAGACAATTGTTTTTCTCATCATCTCCTTCTCTTTGTTTCTAAATACCCTAGAGTTGTTGGAAGGTGTTACCCAGCTAGAAGTATGACCCATCCTTGCATGGGCCAGTCTCCTAAACTCATTCTTGTTTGTACAGATCATGTTAGAGACAGCTGTACTCCAACATTTTAACTAAATTTGTCTGAATGTCTGTTGAGAACTGTGTTCATGAGGTACAATTTTTATTGATTACACCATTAAAAAGAAAAATTTAAAAAAAAAATAAAAGTTCTCAAACTGTTTAGAATGAAGCATGTTACCTGGTAATCTAAAGACGAAATGATCAGCTACTACGTGGCAGTATCTCTTCTTTTCTATAAGAAGTCTAGCAATGAAATAGACACAATCAGCAGGAGTAGCTCCATGATAAAACACAACAAGCCCTGGACCTTCCGGAATATTTTCAGCACCATGAAGTTCATAACCTGTCAGAAATTAAAGGCATAACAGATGTCAAAGTCTGATACAACTGTATCCCAAAGAAACTAACTCACAGCAAGTTGGCAAACTGAAATCAATAGCTATTGAGAAGCAGTAAGAGCAAAGTGACCACTAAAAACTCAAGAAGTGACCTGCAGTATTTACTAAGTTGCTTTCACAGGAGATACAGGTTTAATTTAAAGCAGAAGAGATATATTTAAAGAAAGGAGAACAACACGATAAAAAAAACCCTGAAAACAAACCACCCAGTCTCACTGTCTTGAAGTATATATTTTTTCCTTATTTTTTCAGTTCACTGCCTTCAAGGCTGCAGAGTCCTCCAATCATTCAAGAGAAATCACAATCAGGATTGGATAGGAGACACAAAACAACTATTTCAAGTTATTATTTACCTTTCAAAGTTCATTGCCACCAGTACCTATTTAAGATGTGACATGACAACATCCATTTACATGTCTTGTTTTATTCCAGCGCATGAAGATTATCTCTGTTATTTCTCTCAGAGTTATACTTGCTCCAGTTTTCCATCACTAAGTACTAAAGGCTGTTTGGAGTTTTACATGCTTAATTGAAATATACATAAACACAGACAAGTTTTTTAATGAACTTACATCTCTAAGTTAACAGGGCAGAATATATTTAGTTAACACAAAATATCAGAATGCATCAGTATAGAACATTCAGTTAATATCAAGTAGTACTGTTACAGTATCTTTTTTGTGGTTTTCTAAAGAAATAATAAAAAACAAACAGAAAACCTCAAACCCTGTCATTTCTTCCAAAGTTTGTAAGGTCTGCAATTCCCAATCCAGTGAACTATTTTTAGTCCTATAGGTACTTTTGGCTCTTCTCCTTCTATTTTTCTTTCTATACCTGTGGAGCTGCAACACATTGCAAGCACAGTGAACCAAGTGATCACTGACTGTGCTCTATGCCAGCTGGTCATAACCAGAATGATACCTACATCTAGCATTTACATAATATATATGAAATTACATGCATCACATACCACTTTGGTGCTTGGGGGTTTTTGGGGTTGTTTTGCTTAGGGTCTTTTTTTTCCCAGTGCTGTGAGATTTCAGAAGAGGAAGTTCTCCCTATCACATACTGATTAATCAAGTGGGAGAAAAAATAATCACAAAATATTTCACTTTTTAGCAAGACAAGTGCATAGAGAACATGGAAGCAGCTGGCAGGGCAGAAAAAAGTCCCAACTGTCAATGAGGAACTGAATAAGAATCTTTTCTGCACAAATAAAAAGTCAGACCTTATAAAAAGTTACTAAGGATGAAAAGAGACAAGGCCTTAAAAAAATCATTTTCTTATGAAAAAAGTAAATAGCTTTTTATTGTGAAGTGAGCATTTTAAGCTCTTTGATGTAGCTGTTGATTTTGATCTAGTGTACTTTCCTAGATTTGAAAGTTACATCTTAGTCTTACAAAGCCTATCTGATACAGCCGCTGCACCATCTGGTTATCAATGCCTTAAAAACCCACTTCTCTTTGACTAGAGAACAAATAGAGATGATTTTCAAGGAGGATTTGTTCTTTATGTAAATTGCTCTTAAACATCTCTTTCTCCTTTAGCTGCATCTAGCTGAATGGCTCTGAAAGAGGCTTATGATTTCCTTGGAAAGAAAAGCCAAATCATTTATTAAGTCTGTCTTTATAAAGAAATAAAAGTAGAAGGACAAGGAACAGAGCCCTCAGTTTTGACACTGTAATAGAGAAAGCAGTTAACAAAAATACATAGAAAGAAAATAAAAAAGTAGGGTTCTGTAACAGGCTCTAAAGTTAATTTGAAGTAGCAACTACTGAGTGAACTAAGTTCTCCTTTTAGCCATCATTTGGCACTATATGTAAAAGGCCGGTTAAGTGTAATTAAATAACACTAACATCCTGACATACTAGCTATTAGAGAACTGGCATTTAAGTTGAGGGTTCATATACTGACTCTGAAATAATATAGTAAATTGATCTAATTTTTAACATAGCAGACATTTCAGGTTCTCCACAAACGAGGAAATTCAGGAGTAATTATAAAAAAGAAAAACAATAAATACACGATTCAAAAAATGCCTATATATTCAACTGGATGAAAGCTCTGATTTTGCAGCAGCAAAGGAATAAATGCATAAGACAAAAAATTTTACATCCAAAAAAGTCCCAGTGGCTTTTATTTCTCCCAAGCACCACTGGTGTTCATTGGTCAAATGGGAATACTATTGGCCTGTATTTTAAATTTCACGCAACAGCAGCACAATCACATATATACTGATAATCCTGAAAGATAAGCCAGGAATAAGAGCTTCAGTGGTTTTTAATCAAACATCAGATCTCACCTACCATGCCATATTCTTCCATGTCCATCCCATAGGGTAGCCAACATTTGTTTTGCGCCATCCCAGAAATCATTGGAATAGGCTTCCTTTAGTTCATTCTTCCTTTTATAAATATGAAGAAGGAGAATGGAAGTGTAGAAGAGGATGACAAGAACTCCTGGTAGTAGAAAAACTGCTACAAGTGGAAAAAGCACCCATGAAAGGTAGACTACATAACTCAGATAATCTTCAATATGCTCCACGCCAGTCCATTCTTGCAGAATGTAAGTCAGGCAGGTTAAGTAGGACATAGGCATTGGTCCTGCAGCACAGGATTCATTTCCACCTATCATCTCCTGTTAAAAAAAAAAAAAAAAAGAGTAAAGTAATAAATCCTTAAAAAAGGCAGACCTGCCTATTCTGCTTTAGCATACAAAAAAACATCTCAAATGCATTTTATTCATGTACCATTTACCCCACATCCCAGCAGCACCTATTAGAAACATAATGGTTCACACAGCAAAACTTTTACTTGACTTTTTTTAATCTTTTGCGTGGTGCAAATGCTGACAATTCTAGTTGAGAAAGACAGTGCAATTGCTTAATCTCAGGATAAGATTTTATCTCCTTAAAAATGTTCAACTGATGCAGATCCAGAACACTTAATACTGTTACCAACAATTTATATCATTCTACGTAATACACAGTACATTCAAAACATCCTCCCAAGCACTAATTACAACAGGGAATGGCACAGTTTCAAATCCAGTGCTATAATACCTACTGAATACGGAAGAAGATGGTCTTGAATAATCAAATCTCGCTTCTGGACAGAACTTTAACTGTACCTGGAAATTTACAGATAGCGAAACACCAAATTTAATGCACAACATAGTGAGGCACCAAAAAGGACAAGGAAAACAAATACAAAAGTCCTTTAAAAGTTTTAACTGCTCTGGCTTTACTGCACCTATGTCTCCTCTCCAGTGCCAGCTCCTAAGAATTTTCAGGGCTAGACCTCTCTGGGCTCAATTTCAGGTCTTCTATAATTCCAGAGCAACATTTTTTGATTAGTTTTGTAAAATTTAGAGGAAAACTTACTATTCACTTCATCTCACAAACATGAGACAACTTGTATACTTGGGTACTTTAGCTACAGTTCTAGTACATCATAAATGACATCTTGTGGGAAAAAATTATACTAATCTAGACTAAAGGTTTGGTCAAGACTTGAAGTAACTGCTAGACAACACTGAGAACAAAAACATGTTGAAACTATAACTGAGGCTTGTAGACAGAAATGGATTAAGAACAGTAATTTCTGAATGAATCTAAGCTTGGAGTTTTTGTGGTTTGGGGTTTTTTTAATTAAAATGTTTGGGGTTTTTTTTATTAAAATGTGACTTATGAGCATGTATGACTGCAGAGTTCTCATGTCGAGAGAGACGTATGTCTATCACTCCTTTACTCTTGCTTTTTTCTTGCAAGCAGTAAGTGACTGAAATTCAGAAGATAACTAATACTACCAGAACTCTAATGACAACACAAAAAAGACAAAGCAGATCAGTTTTACTCCACATTTGCTATGAGATGTTGAAACATGTGCTACAGCAGAACTCATCTCACTTTTTTCCCAGTCTCAATTTTTCCTCCAATCCTGACAGAGCAAGGGTGTTCCTTTTTCTTCTGTTTTGAAATCAGCCTCTACCCACATCGCCAAGTTAAGCCCTATTGACAAGAAAGCTGATTGCGTGACATGGACTTTGCTCCAATGATCCATGCCTGTTACATTAATTCAGGCTTAAAACACTTCACTCCTCAGCATGCTCCTGAAGACAATGTGAGAAGAAGCTGATTTATCCCCAGTGATGTATAAGCATGTAGCATTAGTGACAAGCACTTCACTGATTTCATGCACATGTGTTTGGGGGTGTGAATTAGGGGGGAAAGGACAGGAAAAACTGAGCATGTAGGAGAGCAAGAGAAAGCCCTTTCTCACTGTGGTCACCAGAGACAAACTTCAGAACCTGTCAAGCAGCAAACACCCACAGCAAGTATAAGAAACACAAGCTGTGATACCAACCAGGATTTAAGAGTAGCATTCAACACTCCAATATTTATCAGATTGTTATTCCCTGACTTCTCCAGCAGTTCCACCTACTAGCTAGAGAACAATACAGAGCATAGATTATGGCACAAACTTTTCAAAACTCAGAGGTGATTGTATAGCTTTTAAGATTACAGTTATACTCTCCCATCTATTATCATTTTGCTTATGGCTTTCTCCAGAACAAAATCCTCATCAAGTAAATTTAACACCCTGTCCACACGTCAGCCTTGCAAAATACAACTTGCCCTTTGGCCTGTACTGTTAGTTGCAATACCTCAAATGCCACCATCACTGTTTGCAAGTTGCATATTTATGCACTAACCTGTAACAGAAATTAAGATCTGACCTCCTCTTTGCTGCCAGCCACAGAGGTAACATCTAAAGTGCTGTAACATCTAAAGTGCTGTCTTCTCTTAGGAACAGTCAACTCCATTCTGAACAATGTTGTTTCCTCATCTTGAAGGGAATCATAGCATAATTTGTATTAGAAAGATTCACTGGACAGCGCTTGTCCAACCTTTAGCTAACTAAGGAGTCAGATCAGGTTGCTCAGGGCAACGTCCAGCCCAGTTTGTAGTATCTGCATGCATAGATATTCCACTGCTTCCCTGGGCCCCAGTTCCCAATCAAACATGAGTGTCTGATCACCCTCATGGCGAAAATGTTTTTCCTTATCCTAGTTATACTTCCCCTTACTGCAATTTGTGTTGGCTGTCTCATGTCCCTTTACTGAGAAAGGTCTAACTCCCCTCTCCACACACATAAGCACTCATTAAGAGTAAGAGGAGCAGTAAGACCCCCTTTAAGCCTTCCTCTTCAGGCTAAGCACACACAGCTATCTCACCCTCTCCATAGACACCATGTGCTCAAGACTCTAACAAAGCTGGTGGCCCTCCTCTGCACCCCTTCCAGTTTCTCAGCATTTCTTGTATTATGGGGGTCCAAACTTGACTTGTGGTCCTAAATGTGCTGAAGAGGTTATAAATACTTCCTCGATCTGATGGCTGTGGCCTTGCTAGCACAGCCCAAAATGTAGGCAGCCCACCTCACTCATATTTGACTTACCGTCTGCCAGATAAAGGCTTTCTTTGTGCCTTTATCTCTTGCTTTTGCTCCCTCTGTAACAGGTCCAGCATTTGTTCTGATCACCCATTGTACAGCCACAAAAATACTCTATATCTAAGTGATGTATGTTACTGCCACACTGAACACACTAACAAAGATAACAGCAGTGAAGAAGGGAAAATAGATTCTGTCTCCATGGTCCAAAAAAAGCACAGGATGCTCCATACTAAGTAAGGATCCAACATAGCTCATATATGACACTTTCGTGGTTTAAGCCCAGCTGGTAACTCAGAACCACGCAGCCACTTCGTTCTCTCCCCGTCCTTTTTTATTTCCCTGCTCCTGGAGGGATGGGGAGGAGAATCAAAAGAATGCAAATCTCACGAGTTGAGATGAGAACAGTCCAGTAACTAAGGTATAACACAAACCCAGTACTGCTACCACCTATAATAATGACAATAACGGAAATAACACGGGAACATAGAACTAAAAAGGGAAGGAAAGGAAAAAAACCTATGAAAACAAGTGATGCACAACACAATTCCTCACCACTGACAGATACTCAGCCTGACTCAGTGATCTGGACCTTCCAGCTAACTGCCCCCAGTTTATATACTGGGCATGACATGCTGTGGTATGGAATACCCCTTTGGCTAGTTTGGGTCAGGTGTCCTGCTTCTGCTCCCTCCCGTCTTCCCATGCCCCTCCTCATTACCAGAGCATCAGACTGAAAAGTCCTTGATCAGGGTAAGCATTACTTAGCAACAACTAAAACATCAGTGTGTTATCAGTGCTGTTCTCAGGCTAAAGTTGTAAACACAGCACTGCAGCAGCTACTAAGAAGGACAAAAATAACTGTTACAGCTGAACCCAGGACAACTACTAACAGATATTGTCATTTTGGTCTGTTCCAAATTTACAGCTCTCTGCCCAGAGCAGATAAAGCAGCAAGATAAAGATAAAGCAGCACAGTCTTCTAGAAACACCACCATGTCAACCTGATTAGGACCTCATATAAGCAAAGAGAGACTATCCTGCCCTCCTTTGTCAGAGGTTTTCTGACATCAGTCACCGTCCAGATCTAAAACCTTCAGTGGGGTGCAGTACTACTTAGTCTCACCATTAGCTGACTTGCAGGCAGAATCCCTCTGTAATGCGAGCATATCCCTAAAAATCGTATTTTAACTGACCTCACTCATACATTTCCTGTTGTGTAGCTCAAAGGAAAAACTTTCAAGTTCAAACTTCCTAATAGAAAATCTTACATACAGTTTCACAGATGAAAAAGATGCAATTTGTCATCTCACTAATGATGGTGCACACTGACTTATGCTTATGCTTAAGGCTTGACACTGTCCGTGAAGTGGAAACAAGGCTAAAATATAATTCCTTTCACTGACTTCTAGCACACAACCCAGGAAAATCCTTAACTAAACTACTACAGTAATCTTCAGCTGTAGTGCACAGATACTGGGTTAACTGAGACTCTACTGATCATGCTACAAGCAGCAATAACAGAAAGCAACATATACTGCTGTAAATTCTTCACTATGAGGGTCATGAGGCACTGGAACAGGTTGCCCATCCCTGGCAGCCAGCCTGGATGGGACTTCGAGCAACCTGGTCTAGTGGAAGGTGTCCCTGACTGCAGCAGTGGGGCTGGAACTACATGATCTTTAAGGTCCCTTCTAACCCAAAGCCTTCTATATGGTTCTGTGATTCTATGAAACCATGTACAACATGATTTTAGCATGAGTATGAAACGTGTAAGTTGAACCTCTGGAGATGTCACTATCCCACTTGGCTCTTGTCATGCCACACCTGGAATACTGTGTTCAGTTTTGGTCCCCACTATAAAAAAAAGCCTGTGGACAGGCTGGAAAGGGTCCAGAAAAGGGCCACAGAGATGATCAAAGGGCTGTGAAGCCATGGAAGGAAAGGCTAAGAAAGCTGGGTCTGTTCAGCCTGGAAGAAAGAAGGCTTAGGGGACACCTTATCACCATGTTCCAGTATTTAAAGGTGGCTACAAAGACAGAGACTCCCTTTTTGCAACAAGTCACATGGAAAAGATATGGCAATGGGCACAAATTATCCTGGGGACATTCTGACTGGGCACAAGAGGAAAATATTTTATCATAAGCACAATCAGCCCTAACATCAGATGCTGTAAGAGTTAGCTGGGCATGGTGCTGAGACATCTTGTCTAACCATGCTTTTGCCAAGAAAAGTTTGACCAGATGATCCTTGAGGTCCTTTCCAACCTGGTGTTCTATGATTTCCAAACTAGAAAGACACTGCAAAGCAACAGCTACGACGTGACCCTGCAAACATAAACGCACTGCTTTCCACTGCACCAGCCGGTTACAGGGGACTTCCACCACAGTTCGCAATGCCACCACAAACACAAGAAACGGAACACCCTGATAATCCTGCTCACGACATCCTCCGCTGCAGAGAAACCGGCAGCCGGAGGGTGGTTGTGCTCTTGTTCTGAAGCGAGCACTGGCCTACTCCTTGCTCCTGTTTCCTTCCGCAGGAGGCTTGAGAGGGACCGAACTTCCCTCTCCTGAGAGGAGCGCACAGCCCCAGCCCGATTGCTCCAGCAGAGACCCCCACGGCCCCGCCGCCGCCCTCGCACCGCCCCGCATCGCGCCCTGCCCGCACTCCCCGTCCCGACAGTAACTGGAGCAAGGCCCTGAGCTCGGTAGTGGCCGAAGCAAGCCACCTCCCACCCCGGGACCTGCGGGGTGGCGGCGGAGCCAGGCCCGGGGCGGGGACGCGCCGGCAGCACCCGCTCACCTTGCCCGGGCGGCGGCGGCTCCGGTTGCAGCCCCGCGTCCCTGCCGGGGCCTGGTTTTACTTCTCCGCCCGCCGCCCCCGCGGAGGATGGGTGCCCGCGGGGCGGCCGGGCCTGGGCGGCTCCCCGCGGCGGGGCACAGGAGGGACGGCACCGTGCTGCTGAGCAGCGCGGGGAGAACGAGAGCGGCGGCGGAGGGGATGGGAAGGGGAAGGGGAAGGGGAAGGGGAAGGGGAAGGGGAAAAGGAAAGGGAAAGGGAACTCCGCGCCGTGTGGAGCGCGGCAGCCGCCCGGACCGCATCCGCACGCACCGCCCGGCGCTTCCGGCGGGAGAGGAGTCGCCGCCAGGGAGCGCGCCTTGCCCGCGAGAGGGTGCGGGAAGGCAGCGGAGAAGGGTTCCGTCTGGAGATGGTGGTGGTCAGTTCGGTTTATGTTTTGTATGGCTGACATGAGAGAAAATACGTGTAGCACGGGAGTCATCTGATCAGCAACTGCAATTCTACTTGTATGAAAGAAACTGTTTTCGGTAATAGCAGGTTCTAGTTCCTGTAATACTGCTTTAAAAAGAGTAAAAATAAGATTATAATAACTGCTCTTTATTAAAGCGGTATTATAATGTTTCTAGGGGAAATATCTGTTTGGAGTTTTTTTTAATTAGAAAAATCACCATCTTATATCTCATTCAAACCCACTCACATCTCTCAATAATAGAATAGTAGAATGATTTGGGTTGGAAGGGACCTTAAAATCATGTAGTTCCAATCCCTCTGCCATGGGCAGGGACGCCTCACCCTACACCAAGGCTCCGTCCAGCCTGGCCTTGAACACTGCCAGGGACGGAGAGTTCACAGTTTCCTTGGGCAGCCTGTTCCAGTGCTTTACCACCCTCACAGTAGACATACACTATATATATCCTTATATATATACACACAGTATATACCCTTGTATATTCTTTATATCCAACCTGAACTTCCCCTGTTTCTTTTTGAACCCATCACCCCGTGTCCTGTACAGTTCCTAATGCAAGTCCCTCTCTGGCATCCTTACAGGCCCCCTTCAGATACTCGAGATCACCACGCAGCCTTCTCTTCTCCAGGCTGAACAGTCCCAGCTTTCTCAGCCTGTCTTCGTATGGAAAATGTTCCAGTCCCCTGACCATCCTCGTGGCCCTCTGGACTCGCTCCAACAGCTCCATGCCCTTCTTATGTTGAGAACACCAGAAGCTCACAAACTATTCTGAGTGGGGTCTCACGAGAGCAGAAGTGCAGAATCGCCGCCTTCGACCTGCTGGGGAAAAAAGTAGTGTTTCCGCCCGGTTTCGAACCGGGGACCTTTCGCGTGTTAGGCGAACGTGATAACCACTACACTACGGAAACTACTCATGGCATCAGTACTCACCTTGAGTGCTCTAATAACATTCTTACAATAATTGTAACAAGGGGTAACGAATATAGACGTTAATTTTTACTCCAGCTCGCTTAAGCTAAGCTGCAGATAATACAGGGATGCTGCTGTAATATGAAACAGCCTAGGAAAAACATGAACGTTGTTAGCAAACAAGTGACAATTGAGATACAGAGATCCAGCCTGAATCCCTGCTTGGGAAGATAATCAGTGCTCTGGTTATGTATCACCCACCCAAGGCTAGTACTCTATTCTGAGCTGCAGCACAGCCTTTAGCATCAGATGTCCACCACTTAACCATGTCCCTAAGTGCCACACTGATGCAAGAAATCTGTGGAGAAGCGGCACGGGAAGAGGAAGAATTCATGTTAATCCAAACATTAGATTGAGTTTTCTAATGAAAATAGGCAAATGTTGCATATATTCCTTAGATGCTACACAAAGTTTTAGGGCATTGAGGGGAGAGATTATATAGGTATTAAAAGTACAAGAAGAAAAAATGAGGCACAAAAATTACCTTTCTTGGTGTTTGAGGTTAATAGATTTGGTACCATTTAATGGCATATTGGATAGATTACACACAGCTCTCCCACTCCCACCAGCAGCAACATCTCACAGCTTGTAAAAACACATTCTGCTTTGCAGCATGTTTCAGTATTCTACAAGGTGTGCTAGGAAGACAGTGCTGCCTATTGCCCACCTTTTCAAACAGGCATTTAGGTTCAATCCATAGGTGGACGACACTGTTGCAGTTCTGCGTTTCTGGGCAAACCCCCCTTGACGATAAGCCTCCGGGCTGCACTACCTCAGGAAGCTTTCCCCAAGGCGGGTCCCTGCTAGCTGGGGCTGTGGGCGAGTATAGCACATCGGTACTGCAAACACACTGCGATGCAGGGATTCTCAGGCTGGGGGCAGCCTCATCCACTACACCAGTACTGGTTTAATAAGACATGATGTACCAGCTCACACTTGAAACCACTCTCTATCAGTACTTGCATAGCGCTACACTTAACTAAAGTTTTTTCTCTCTCTTTAAGAGACTTTTGTTGTTGTTGTTGTTCCTTTTTCCTGTTAGGACAAAGTCTTGAAGGTGGTATTCCTACTTTCCAGGGTACCAAACCACTAAACTGATATTTGTAGGAGTCTAGTAACTGGTTTAATGGGATTATTTGTCTTCATATAGTCTCTCTAGAAAAATG
This sequence comes from Loriculus beryllinus, assembly GCA_039877255.1. Taxonomy (NCBI): domain Eukaryota; kingdom Metazoa; phylum Chordata; class Aves; order Psittaciformes; family Psittacidae; genus Loriculus; species Loriculus beryllinus. Next base: position 19,548 of record JBCJKH010049554.1, read on the forward strand.
GCCTAAGCAGTACATCATTAGCTAAAGCAAGACAGTTTCTCTTCTGACACTGTCTTGCGTGGAGTCCAACAGGAAGGCACCCGCTGAGGGTGGGGATTCTGGTGGGACAACAGACTCTGAGGTTCTGCTCTGAGCGTGGACCATGAACCACTCAAAACACAGAAGCATGTATTTAGAGAAAATTTCTGAGGCTCTCAGATGTATGTACTTACTTGTTTTAGGAACCAGGCAAATCCTGGCTACACAATTTCCTTTGGGGGAACTCAACTGTTGCATTGCTATTATACACAAGTTTTCTTCAGACTTTCTGACTTCAGAATATAATCAAAGACACAGAGGAACCCTCAAGAGGCTAATTGCTTTCTTCTGTCAAATCTACAGAAATTTGTAACACTGGCTGAATGCCAATTTTTAGTCATCAGTGCCACAGGACATCAGTTTTTACTATATTGTATAAAAACAATAAAATAAACAAAAGCTTTCTAGTCACTTTTACGTTTATCAAATCGCTCCAGCAAAGCCTTCCATATGCTGCCTGGGATTGTTTGATGCTTGCTTATGAGAGCCTGGATGGCAGTCTTTGTCTGAAAAGAGAAGAGAAAGTTGACTTTACAGACCTGCTTGTGCAAGGAAGAACAGTATAATCACTGATGAGTTCTTAGAGGCTCAGGAGGCATTGGAAAATTAACACATTAAGATCTACTTCAAGAAAAAAGTTGTGTTTTATATTAGCTAGTTGTCCTAGTGACACTTTCCTTGGAAACAAACAAAAATATTGACTGCAGTTTGGACAGACTGAAATTATTGAGGTTTATCAAACCTGGCCATTGCTAAGTCAACGTAACCTTGAACACATGCAAACACTAAGTGTGCGCCACCTCTATTCCTGAGGGTTTTCATAAAAAGCACTGCATAAAGCCTGGCAAAACTCATCTGAGCTCATAGCTGACCTTGCTGGGACCAGGAATTTAGAATAGGAATCTCCATCTGTCCTTCTCAACATGAATTCTTCCATAATTGTATTATATATGGCATGCACATATGACAATTTGTACCTAAATTCCATTCAGTTTTACTCTACATGAGATTCAAATGCAAGTTTGTGGTGAGAATGCATAAAACATTCTGTATTTCTAACAGGTATAAGAAATAATTTCCTTTAGTTTTTCCTCATGTATTTAAATTTGAAATAGGGGTAGCAACATACTCCAGTGATCTACCCCAGAGTGATGGCAGAATATCACTGGGAACATAAGAAAAGAGTAGCCAAACCTTTCCTGACAGATTCATGTCCTGAGTCCTTTTCAGGGCAGGATCAGACAGAGGTCATCCAGTCCACTGCTCATCTCAGACACAGCGAGCTCTCACCATGGGCCAACATCTCCCTCCAGGTATTCCCATGCAACAGAGGGAGACGTGT
>JBCJKH010049556.1:0-69251 GCA_039877255.1 Loriculus beryllinus
GTCAGCAGCTTCTGCCGCCCCCCCGTGCCACAGCAGCTTCCTCTCTCACACAAAATGTTTTCTTTGTGTCTGGCAGCTCCATCCCCGCAGACCATCCCCCTCATGGAGCCCCCCTAGAGAGGTGCCTGGTCCCAGGACTGCAAGCATCAGGTTTGGGGCGGTTTGGGGACATGTGTGCATTAAGGACTGGGGGTGCTTTGCTTGCGCACAGCCTTGCTTCATCGAGAGCTTCATGTGGCCCCTCTTGCCACCCGCTGTGTCTGTGACTGCTTCCTCTGACACATGAGCAGGTTTTGAGGCAACTGTGAGCCTGTGCCATAACTGGGGCAGGGTGCTGGCGTGTGTTTGATCTCCATCGGTACATTTATAAGGGCATCTCAGTTTTCCTCATATGTCAGTGAGGCCCAGACATCCTCAGGGCAGTGCAGACACCTACGCAGTGGAGGATGCTGCAACTGAGCTTTCTGCAGGAACAGGGCGTCCAAGACATTTCCGTTTGGCAGGAGACACAGGAGGATACAGGACTGCCAGAGTGGGGCCGCTTCCCAGCGGCATCAGCCTAAATGTCAGTAAACACATGTAGGTCTGCACTCATGGCTAGCAGCCTGTGTTTGAAACATGAACTGCTTGCGTGACCCCAGCACATACAGCGTTACCACATGCAGGCGTGCTGTGCTGTGCCCTGCCATCAGCATGGCTTCCTTGCGACCCAAAGTACGTGGAGGATGAGAGCCAGGCTGTTACTGGATATGGAAAAGGAGCCAGGCAGACTGTAACGTTTTCTGTCCCCCACCAGCTCCCTGGCAAGCTGCAGCGGTGGGATGCGCAGGTTTGCTTGGTGCAGACAGGCAGTGTGGGTTATTCCGGGGGAGAAGGGTTGCAGCCCTCCAGAGAAGCCCCATGTGAGGGAGCAGGAGATGCTCAAGTCACCCCCAGCCTCCTTCTGGCCGCAGCCTGCCGCACAGGGGCAGCTTGGAGCACCGACCCCTGCCCCCGCCGGGGTGGGCTAGGCTGCAGGCAGTCCCCGCCGCAGGTGGGAAGCACCGCCCGGGGCGGCCCCGGTCCCGCCCCGCGGCTCGCTCGGCCCCGCCCGGGGGCCTATCCGGCCGCGGAGGGAGGACCGGAGGGAGGGAGAACCAACCGACCGACAGACCGGGGAGGGAGCCCGGCCCGGCCCGGCCCCGCCCCGCCCCGCCCCGCCCGCCGCGCCGCACCTGAGCGAGCAGCGGCGGCTCCGCGCTTGCCCCGGCTCCTCCGCCGCCCGTCCATGGCTCGGCCGCTGCCGCTGCTGCTCTGCCTGGCCGCGCTGGGCGCCGGCTGCCGGGCAGGGTCCCCCCCCGCCGGTACGGCCGGGCCCTCCGCAGAGCCGCTGCAGGACGAGGCGGACAACCAGGAGAACATCCTCTCCCAGGTACCGGCTGGCGAGGGAGCGGGGCACGGCGGGGCGGGCTGCGCACCGGCGGAGTGGGGCTGGGGGATGCTGCGTGCATCCAGGGCCGTGCTGGACGTGCTGGGGGATGCTGGATGTGCGTGCTCGGCGCCGCTGAGGGATGCTCCGCGCACCCCGGCGCTCATTGGCGGTGCTAGGGTGGATGTCCCTGTAGGGAGTTTCATCGCCCCGGGGTGCAGTGAACTCCCTGAAGGCCAGAGGGGAGCAGTTCACAGCCTCCATCCTATCGTTTCTGTGAGGGGAGCTCAAAAACCGAGGAGCTCTTTAGAAGGGGAATTGGTAGAGCCTCTTTGTGTGCAGAGGGAGGGATCCAGGCTCTTTCCCTGCCAGTGGGATGTGGTGGAGGTTCCTATTAGATTTGGCCGATCAGACTGTGTGTTATTATCTGCCCTCAGAAATGGCTAATGTGGAGTCTATTGGAAACGTACCGTCAAAGTTATTTTTGTGCTTGGGCTTTCAAAAGCTCTGTCTGCAAATCTCTGTAAAGGAAATTCCTGGCATTGTATGGGGCTAATCAGAAATACTGCTTCACCACCAGGTTACGCTGCTCATAGGGTGGCTTTCAGTAACCCTTCCAGTGCATCCTTACCCCGTTTGCCCATGTAAAATAAACCTTGTTCAGGGCGACAGGTGACTTAATGGGTTTATTGGACACAGAACATTAAAAGACATCAGGATGGGGTTTGTATTTAAAATTCCTGTATTTAAGATTCCAAGTGGCTATATCCACTGTATGCCAAGTGGAATAAAAAACTACCCTGTTGGGAGAAGCCAGTTTTTATTCTCTTTGTAGGCACGGACCAGAAAGCTCTGCACTCTCTAGAAAACTTGTTCGATTTTGGAAGAGCTGCCCAGTTTCCTTGAGGTTTGGGGTGCCCAAAGTGTCCTTGTTTGGACCGTGAAGTCCAGAGTGCCCTTGTCCCTCACTGGGCAAGCAGAGGAGGAGATGTTTGCTAACTGCTGGTGACCTGTGCTCAGCTATTAGGTGACTATGACAAGGTGAAGGCGGTGTCCGAAGGCTCCGACTGTCGGTGCAAATGCCTGGTCAGGCCCCTGGGCCGTGGCGCCTGCCAAAGGATTAACGAAGGCGCGTTCAAAGCGGAGGATTTTTACACGGTGGAAACCATCACGTCAGGACCCAGCTGCAAGTGTGCGTGCGTGGCCCCCCCCTCGGCGCTCAACCCCTGCGAGGGGGACTTCAGGCTGAAGAAGCTGCGGGAGGCGGAGAGCAGTGACCTGAAGGTAAGAGAGCACCTTGAGTATGGGATTCTTCTGGGAGGGGGAGATCTTCTGAAGCCTTTTCTTTCAGGGCTTTTTAAAAAACAACTTTTTTCCTAAACTTTCTTTTGTAAAACTGCTAATTACCTTTATGTTTGCATGTTTGATATGAAAATCAAGCTCAGCTTCAGGGATTGATGTGAGCAGCTGCAGATTCACCCCATGCTGCCTGGGGTCCCCTGTGGCTGCCTGTGCTGCAAGCCCAGGAGGGACTGGGCTGCTCCCTGCCCTTTGTCCAGCACTGCATGTCCCTGGGGCACAGCTCTGCAGCTGCCAGGTCCATTTCCAGCCACAGAAAGGGGCTCCTAAGGACCCACACAAAAAGCTGTTCTGGCTTCAGGGACCGAAAGCTGCTGATGCGTCAGTGTGAGGGTGTGTTACACAGCTGGCTGATGGCGGCATGGGTTTTGTTGGTTTAAATGCTGACACTTCTGTGCTATGTATTTTGTCTCTTTAGTAATATCTCCCTCTTTTCCAAATGTGACAGTGTTTGTTTTAAGTACTCGTGCCTTTGAGTGGATGCTTACTTTTGCTGGTCTAGTGGGTGGCAGCAGACCCTGCTGGGTTTTCCAGTTTGTTACCTGCACAGGGCAGCAGAAATCATCCCCAAAGGGCCACTGGTTCGGTCCAGCCCTGGGGAGTCCCCAGAGCAAAAGGCTTAGTGCTGGGATGTGCCCTGGGGCAGTGCTGCTCATCCCAGCTCAGGTGGGAAAGCAGGCAGCATGCAAGGTGCTGTGGGGCAGCCTGCCACTGGGGCCACCACGATGGGCTTGTTCTAATTAACTTGGAGCTCAAGGATGTGTTTTGTCTTGTCCGACTGCAGACAGTTAGCAGCTTCTTGTCCAAGCTTCCCTGCAGCTAGGGAAGATAAACAGGCACAGGCAGACAATCCATCATTTCAGAGAAGGAGGAGACCCAGCCTGGAGTTGTTCGGTGATCCCTGGTCTGCAGAAGAAGCCAGGATGTCCCACTTGGCCTTAGATGAAGATCTGGGAGCTCCCTGTGGTTAGGGGTGGGGACACCTTCTGAGGTGACAGAGCCACTGCTGTAGTCCCTCACTGGGGAGCAGGCTCCTTCACCAGCAGCTCACTTCCCTCTCTCTCTGTGTCCTCTCCGGAGCCGGTCAGCCTGCAGGAGGAGCAGAGCGGCATGGCTAGCTGCACCCTTGGCTCCGGCTGCCTCTTCCCACCAGGGAGCAGCTCACAGCCAGCTGTGGTGTGAAAGCTTGTCCTCTAGGAACTGGCCCAGGCTCCCCCGCTCATTTCGCAAGGATTCGCTGCCAAACGTTTTCACAAGGTTTATCCAAATACACACACGTGGGGCTTTTCCGTGCTGCAAGAGTCAAACCCCAGGAGCCGTGAAAACAGGCTTGCACCCTCACCCGGCACAGAGCCCCTCCTGGGGTCGAGCTCGCTGGGAACAGCCACCTCTTGTAGGAGACGATGGGAAGCAGGAGGGGGTACAGCCTCAGTTCTTGTGTGACTCATGAGGAGCAGCTCCCAGCTCATCGGCAGGGGGGCCGGGAAACCCAGGCCTCCTCATTGCTCCTAACAGCCCCAGGGCTGGTCTCATGGGCGTTGTTCCTGCCCCCTGCAGCAGCGGGAAGCATGTAGAGTCGTGCTCTGTGTCTGTTGTGTTTTATGAGGCTTTTCTTATGCTCCAACTCAAAAGCCCTGGGTACTCCACATATGGGAGAGCCATGAGAAGCTCCCTAAAATGGGAGCCCTCCTTTATGAGGGATGAGCTGCACGATGTCCCCCTGAGGGAGCAGTGAGGAAGGGAATAGATAAGCCCAGGCAGCAGGAACATACCCCTGAGCAACTCCAGCTCAGATGAATGGCTGCGCTGAGCATCCCAGCTGAAGGTTTCAGTCCCATCTGTGCCTTTAATAAGGTCCCATAGGATTTTATGGAACATCAGGCCAGTGAGAGCAAAGTCTGCAGCTGGTGAAGGGAAGGAAACATCAAGTTGGTGTGCATCAGTGTGATCTTTTTAGGAGGCTCGGCTTGGTATTGGCAGGGGTAGCTAAATCTAAGATCTATTTTTATGAAGTGGCAGCATGCTGCTTCTCTGCTTGCAGCACAATGTGTGTTCTGGGGTGCAGAGTCTTGCAAGGAGTCTGTGCTCAGGAAGATTTGGAAGGTGGTTAATAAAGTCTGCGGCCTTTGTGCATTGATGGAAACTATCCAGCCTGGAGGGAAAGCACATGTCTCCAGTGGCTGTCTGGCAAGTTGAGCGCATTGTATCGGTTGTCTCCGTCCAGTTCTTGGTGGAAAGTGGATGCGTAGCCATAAAACAGTCCTTGTCTCTTAATGCTGCCATTTTATCTGGCCCAAAAAACTCTTTCCTTTGCTGTCAGCTCCACAGGGAGACTGCAGAGGCTGGGGTGGAAACTCAGAGTGCTGCCAGCAGTGCTGCCTGTACTTCTTCCATGTTTGGGGAGCTCTGTTGACCAGTTTGTAACTGCTGGGACAAAGTGCCACCACCTTGTAGGAATTCCCATGCACTGAAAACACTTCTCAGCTGTCAGGGCTGTAGGGTCTGCAGCACCACGCTGGGCATGTGGGTACAGGGAGTGGGTGCATGTGGGAGCTAAGGCAGGGAATGGCTCAGGAGCCCTCCTCACCAGCCTGTGCCTTGCTCAGCACCATCCTCTGCAGACTGAGCATCATGAGATGCAGAACAAGGGTATTTCTGTCTGGATCCCCAGGCTTGGTGAGCAAGGGCTGATTCTGGGCAGGACGTGGGGACACAACCCTTCCTGCTGCAGGAAAGGGGTGAATTAATGCAGAGCTTCTCTGAAATGGGTGGTTGAAGGTGAAGGCAGCATCCCTGTGGCAGAGTTGATCTCCAGGGAAGCAAGCTGTTACCAGGCTGGCACTGGATTTCAGTTGCTTCACTCTTGCATTTGTGAATATTTTTAAGTTTTTAAACAAGTTTCTTCTTGTTCCAGGAAAAAAAAGCACAGGATGGCACGAACTCAGAGTGATCTCAGACTCACTTTTATTTGAGCTGCTGCTCTCTTGTTGCCTCTTGTGCTGGCAGTCATGTCACTGGTGGAGTAGCTAATCCTTTGTGCCTGTGACAGAACCTCCCTAGTGCTGCCAAGGAGAGCAGTGCTTCTCCCTGCTCTGCTTGCTAGTCCCCAGCACCCAAAACATGCTCCTGAAGCTCTGCAGAGGTGGCGTTTGTTGCTCTGCTTGCTGTGCTCTGACGACAGCAGCAGGGCTGTATAAGGAAAAGCTTGCTTTTTCCTAAGTCTCGCACTCAGATGGGTGCATTGCTCTTGCCTCTTGAGTTGTACAAACCATGCAGGCACATGTACAAGCCAGCAAGTGCCTCTGACTGATGGTGTGCTCCCTTTGCCTTGCAGCTGTCCTCCATTGTCGAGATGCTGGAAAGTGCCTTTTATGGTTTAGACCTTCTGAAGCTGCACTCGGTCACAACCAAGCTGGTGGGTCGTGTGGAAAAGCTCGAGGAGGTAAGATGAGTCCTGCTCTCTCCCTCCAGGCTGTTGCCTTCGGTAGGACTTGCCTCAAATCAAGTTCTTGGCACCTTTGGTGTATTCAGAGCCTTGTTTCTTTGGAAGAAATGTTCATTAACTATTAGGCTGAAACTAAACTTGACCAGACAATGAGGCTGTTCAGACCAGACCAGATCAGACACTTCTGTGTTCCTCACAGGCAGTGCCCAGTGCTTCACCGCTCTGTTAGCCTCCCCTGACCCTCTCCAGTGTCCCCCCATCCCTTGTGGCTCAAACTGGATGTAGGATCGCAGCTGCAGCCTCATAGGAACCAGTATCCCTCTAGGGTCAGACGGGCCTAAAGCTTTTCCTCTTCCAAGTTTTACGTCTGTGCTGGTGTGATAGTTGCTCTGAAGTAGCTTCTTTTGTGCTGTTTGATGTGGGCACTAGAGGTTCAGGGCTGGTGTTGGGGTACGCTCATCAGGACTGCTGGTAGCCAAGGAGATCAGATTCCTTAAGGACCAAGTTACATCTTGGCCTGTGTTAAGAGCTGAACCCTCATACTCCAAAAAAGATACATAAAGTACCTTCCTTTTCTTTTCTATTTTTCTTTGTTTTTGTCAGAGCAGACTTCCAGTGAAATACTTTTCACTCCCATACAGTTTAATATTTCTTTGGCTAGCACAGCATAGGGTTTGCAGTGTGTTAAGCTGTGCTCAGCTATGTAGCAACAGGTTGCCAGATTAAATACTGGAGTTTTCTCCCATGGTCCATATCTGGGACAGTAATTCCACATTCTTGTCAGAGTGGAGCAGTCCTGTTCGTCTGCAGCCAGGAGCTGAAAGGCAATGATTTATAAAGCCAAAATTCCGCTTGCAAAGTGTTTCGGGAAGGCACGGCGTGCTTCGTCCCAGGGTCAGGAAGGAGCCAGCCGAGAGGAGCATGTTTGCCTGTGGGGCTCTGTGTTTCCATGCACAGTGATCGACCCAGAAGCAGAAAAAAAGGTTTTGAGGTCTAAAACTAACAAAGCACCAATGTTTTTGTTTGCAATCCCACCCTCTTCCTGTGGTTTAGCATATTCTCCAGTTGTTTCTTGGGTTCCTAATTAGGGGAGAGGAGCGGAGGAAGTGGGAGCTGTGCTGCCAGCCCTGTGCCGCACGTCCCCATTGGGGAGCTTCACCCCTGTGACACTGATGGCCACAGATCTGGTGGTGTGACCTGTCCCATGGCACAGTGAGCTGGTCTCCCCCAGAGCAGGGGATAGGAAAAGCTCCATCAGGACAGATTGATGGTCTATTGCTATTTAACAACCACAGTTAGCTGGATTAGGAATAATGAAGGGAACAGGCCTTTTTCGGTATCATCTGTGGATATGTGGTCCATGAATTTGTCTCCCTGAAATGAGCTGACTGTGCTCTTCTTTGGCACCAAAGTGGCCCTGTGTGCCAGCCAGTTCCTGCACAGGGGTTCAAGTGCAAGCAGTGTTGGTGACAGTTGTATGTCTAAGCACATCAGGATGACCTTGCAGGGTGGCTGCTCTGCTTGCAGCCTGTCGCAGCAGCATAGACAGGCAGGAAGCTTGGCTGGCTGATGTAGTCTGGCCAGAGAGGGAGCAGTGAAGGTGTAGGAGGGGGGAATTCACATATTTGGGTCTTTAATTTCCCAGAAGTAGGACAGTGGGAGCATGTAACAAGCAAGTGAAGCTGCCTGCACTCACTCGGATAGGATGGAGCAGGACAAGAGAGGTCTGGGTTGATAGAGAATCATCTTCTAGTACATGGAGATTCCCCTGGTGCTGCTGGGGCAGGGCAAAGCTGATGTAGGCAGCGCAGGCAACAGGTGTGAAATGCCTCCTGCTGCTGGCTTAGCATGTAAATTCCTGTTGGGAAGATGAGGATCACACTGTGCATTGACCACATGATCCGATATGGACAGCTGAGATGCTGAGCAAGAGCCTGGCATGGCTTTAAAGCATCAGCTTCCCAGGCGGGTGTGCTTTTGGCAGCTGCTCCCCAGAAAGCAGCTGAGTGGCCTCAAGCAGCATCACAGGACAGGCTTTGGTGGTGCCTCCCCACTCAAGGGGAGGCAGATTTTATCCCTAAACAGGTCATAAGCCAAACATTACACAAAATAAGTGAGAAGGGCACAGGGCTGTCAGGATCAGTCATCCTCCCAAGAGGAGGATGTTATCAAAGCTCGTTCTGCTCCTGTGCTGCTCCTAGGAGAGCATCATAAATTCCTCTGTTCCTTTTCTTACTACAGCAAAATGCTTGCTGAGAAGCTCCTGTGTTGTTGGACTCAGCCTCAGAAATTGCGTGATAAATATGTGTCAAACAGTTCCTGGGTAAAGACTGGTAATTCAGATGCCCATGGAGGGGCATTGGGGGTTAATGGAGCTCAGGATGGTAGTGTTGCAGAGGTGAGAAGTTGTTGTGAGTTGCCTGCAGTATAACAAGGCATTTTACACAAATGGTGTTGGTAAAGGGAAGGAACCCTCAATGCTTGTTCCAAAGAGCTAGAGCCTTCTCTAGGGAGGCAGCTTCTCTGCTTTGTCTTTAGCTTGCAGCTGTTGCATCAGCTGGTGATGTTGAGGTTGCAGATGGAGGTCACGGTGGGGTTTAGGAGAAATAAATGGTGGAACAGATTGATAATGAAGAGCTGGGGGAACCACCCTCAGTCTCCATGGAAAAATGCTGTGATTGATGTGCCATCTATTCAAAGCAGTAAAATACCAACAAGTGATGAGTAGAGACTGCAGCAACCTCTTGGATACCAGGTATGTCTATGGTTGGAGACTGAGAAGGGCAAAAGGTTTGTCTGCCCTGGGCTGCCTGATGAGCTGCAGCCAGCCCCAGCCCCTTCCTGGTCCCAGGACAGCTCTGTGAGGGTCCATGGCTCTCCTTGCCTCCCCACATTCTCCCTCTCTTCGTGGGAGTGGATGGTGGTGGGGAGGAGCAATCCCCGAGTGTGGCACTGAGAGGCCAAGCAGTGGCGCAGGACTAGAAGGGAAACCAGACAAGTGGGATGCAGACCTCAAGGATTTGCCTCAGGGATCAGGCAGGCAGCAGCCAGGCCGGATGGGACCTTGGACCGTTCCTTGTCTTTACACGGGGTAAAGTCTCCTCTTGCTTTTCTAGGGCATGTCCAGGAACCTCACACAGCAAGGCCGCCGCGCAGGAGGCAGCGTGGAGGATGGTCTGCAGGATCCCCACCGCGGGGACCGGGAGAACTGCTCCAGCCTCCTCACCAACAGCCTTGCTGACATCGAGGGCTCGCTGCAGCGGGACGCTGAGGCTGCCTACATGCACGCAGAGGTAGGACCGCCCGGGCGGCTTGCACGGCTCCAGGTCGCCAGCCCTCAGGGTGCCTCTGCATGTGGCCCCTGGCCCAGGGTTATTTTCTCCTTGGCTCGGCCGACCCCACTTCCGTGCCTCCGGCTCCAGCCCGAGCCTCGCGGCTGCCGCCGGGATGTAGGAGGGAGCAGGAGCGGGCAGCTCCGCGGGCCGCCCCCCTTCCCCTGGGGCTGCTGGTGTGCGAGGTCAGCGGCGGTGCTGCTTGGAAAGCATGATGTCATTGCGGGCGGCTGGGGAGCGCTGGGAAACTCGGAGCCTTTGACTAGCGGGGCCTGGGGCTCGGTGCGGGGCAGCCTGTCGCCCTCCATCCCTCCCCGGTCATTACTCCTCCCCAGTCAGCCCCTGATCCCGGCGGGCTCCGGGCAGAGCGCCTCCAGCATCTCACTGGCTCTAGCCCCAGACTGTGGGGATCCCTGTGGGGACTGCTCCAGTGCACCGGCATTCTGTGCTGGGGCAGTGGCTTTTGTGAAGCCCCAGAGGGAATGTTGGGAAAAGGCTGGCCCGGGGTGTCCTGACCCCCTTGCTGTTTTGCTTTGCTGCTCTGATCCATGCTGAGTGGCTGCTGGAGCATCCTGCCTTTTGCAGGGCAAAAGGAGGTGTCTGGGGATGGAGGGTCTGTTGCTGCATCATTTCCAGCTCAAAGAGGGGCATTCAGCTCCAGGGAGTGAGAGCATCCTGCACATGGCCCCTGCGGGTCCTACGCAGGAGGATGCTGCCCAAGCCCTTGTGAGGAGGATGGGGTCCCACTGTGCACTGTGGGGCACTGAGCCTGATGTGCTGTGAGCTCTGCTCCAGGCAGAGCTCTGTGTCCAGCAGCGCTCCCAGCACCTTTCCCCTGCTCCCCAGGCCGTACCTGGAGCATGGGCTCTGCTGCCCGCTGGAGAGGAGCCAACCCAGGCCAGGCAGGAGAAGGAAGTGTGGGGCTTTTATTACCCCGGGTGACCTCATTTCCCAATGTTCCTCTTTTCTCACTGTTAATTGCAGCAGGGCTGTGAAGGAGCCCTGTGCCTGTCTGCTCAGCCAAATGGGCACCACTTCAACCTTTCAGCTGTCTTTCCGATTTCCTCTAATGAGATGAAATCCGTCAGGCATGAGCTGTGGCAGCTGGTGACTGCTCCCGCTTCCTGTCCTGGCTGGTGAGGTCCCTCTCCCTGCCCTGGGGATGGTTCCTGGTCCCTGCCTGTCAGGACCTTCAGCCTCTGCTCTGCCAAAGCTCAGTGCACATTGCACACTCTGCATGGATCAGGTGCTGACAGTGCGGGGGGTGGATGTGTGAGCAGTTGCAATGAGGGCTGTGCCCTGAGAGTGCTGCCCCGGGGTCCCCCCACCCTGCCCTCACATCCTGCACCCCACAGTCTGTGCCTTACTGAGCACCGGGTCCCAGTTTTGCAGGGTGGCACCACTGCCATGCAGAGGCAATGCTGACCTGCCACCCCTGCTGCCTCCTGGAGGGTTTCTCACAGTGGAGAAAGGACTAAAGATGACTCTGAGAAGGGGGGGAGGGCAGTGTCCTACCCAATGCTCAGCTGGCCAGCCTGACCTGCCCCATCTACCAAAACATGGCTATTCTGGCTCATCCACTAACAACCTTCTGTGTCTTTTCCAGGGAAAATATGAAGAAAGATTCCTGAAAGAGGAAACCATATCCCAGCAGATCAACTCTGTTGAGTCCCTGCCGGAGCTGCACCTCCCTCCAGAGGATGAGAAGCCTGAGCAGCTCTTGCAGAGGAAGCTACGTGTGAGGAGCCGTCCTCCTTCCAAGCCCACCGTCGTCCGAGGGGTCACCTACTACAAAGCCCAGTCCACTGAGTCAGAGAATGACATCGAGGAGCAACGTGAGTTGGGTTTGCAGCCACGTCCAGTAGGATGGTTGCACCCTGCTGCAAAACCAGTGTCCACCCCTGAGTCCTGCCTCATCCCCTGGGAGGCACATGGGGTCGCCATAGGAGAAGGGCTTGGAGGTGGGATGATTGGTACCTCACCCCTGTGCAGCCTTTGAGCCCTGTGTGGGGGATCACTACAGCACTGTTATTCCATAGAAAATCCCTGGTAGCTAAGGAAATAGTTCACTGCTTTAGTTTAAAGTACCCAGCACCAACACCTTTCCAAAAGTAAATGCAAGTTTATTACATGTTAGTCCTGCAAGTGTGCCTGCCTTATGGCATCCAGGGAGGTTTGTGCAGTGATCAGAGTGCTGGAAGGCAGCTCAGAGCTTCTGCTGGCTGCCTGACAGCTCAGCAGGGTGCTGCTCACTGCCCTGGTCATGGTGAGAGCAGGGCCTGAGCTCCTTGGGACCAGCAGCAATGGCAAAAAGGCAAGTGTCCTTTCTCTGCAAAGCTGGCTCAGCAGCAAGGCTGGGAGCACAGCCATGTGTGGTTCATGAAGTCCCTGAGATGAGGAGCAGCAGAGGGTACCTGTGGTGGGTGGGGAGCCCAAGTGGTCCCCATGCCCTGGGTGAGGCACCTGCTTTGGCAGACAGGGTTAGGAGGGTGGGATATGGCTGGGTGCTGCAGTTGTGTCTCTGTCCTGTCCCAGGCAGCATCCTGTTCCTTCCATGTCTCTGTTCCATCCCTGGAACTCGCAGACTGAATCACTCTCCATCACCTCCTGCTCTGCCCAGCCTGAGGTGGTGGATGTGGCTGTAATGGGGTCTCACTGACCATCAGCCCCTGCAGTTCACACAGCTCTTCTCTAGCTGGAAATTAAGAGGGAAACCAGATTGATTTAATACAGCCTGGACAAGTGGGCAGAGGAGCGAGAGCAGTGGGGTGGGCGCAGAGGGGCTGTACAGGACTTACTTCTGCTCTCTGTGGGGCTGACACTCACGCCTGTATTTGCCAGCGGACGAGCTGTTCAGCGGGGACAGCACAGTGGACCTGCTGATTGAGGACCAGCTCCTAAGGCCCAGCAGCAGGGCAGGCGAGGACGCGAGGAAGCCCGCCCCGGTGGGATGGCCGCCCACCCCTGGCAGCGACCCTACCACCCCGCCAGCCATCGACACCGCCACGATGGCCACAGTGCCCCTGTCCCGTACCATGTCCACAGAGCCCACGCTGGATGCCACCCCAGAGAACACGACCGCCCTGCCGGGGCTGGTGGAAGAGGAAACTCCACTACTACTGGCAGCCTTGGCCAGCACAGTGGTGGCCACAGCCACAGAAAGCCCATCTACAGCCACCATTGCTGTCCCCAGCCCTGCCATGGCCACCACCACTGGCACCTCAAGGGACATGGGAATGAGCCCTGCCCCGGAGGTCAGCCCGGGAGTTTGGGAACCAGCAAGCACCCCTCCGACACCAATCAGTCCCACCATCCCTGCCACTCCAAAGCAAGCGCTGGAGGAGGAGGACATCAGGAACATCATTGGTGAGTGCCTGCACTGATCCAGCTGCGCGCAACGGGGGCTGACTTGTGCCCACAGCGTGTTCTGCTAAGCACAGCACACCTGAATTCGGTCACGGGTGGGAGGTGCCATGGAGATGGTGGCTGGACAGCACTTTACTGAGGTGCCAGGTTTACTTGCTTGTTAATTCTGGAACCTACTGCAGTCTCCTCTCAGCTTGAGGGGCCAGGCAGGGAAGAAAGAGGCCTCCCTGGAGATGGACCCAAGACAGACAGCAGCCTCGGCTGGGGCAGGAACACGGCTGGGGCAGGAACATGGCTGAGGCTGTTGGGGAACTGTTTGCAGGATCTGGCCAGTGCTGCTGGGCCTCATAAGGCTGAGCCCAGGCTGAGGCAGTGGGGGTACCCACTGGGTGGGCAAAGGGCTAGAGGAGGATGATGCCTGCAGACCCCCAGCAGGAGCAGGGAGAGCACGGCTGCACTGCCTCTGGCCTCGTAAGCTTTTCTCTGCCTGCACAGGACGCTGCAAGGACACGCTATCCACCATTTCGGGGCCCACCACCCAGAACACCTATGGGCGCAATGAGGGTGCCTGGATGAAGGACCCCCTGGCCCAGGAGGAGCGTATCTACGTCACCAACTACTACTATGGGAACACGCTGGTGGAGTTCAGGAACCTCGACAACTTCAAGCAAGGTGGGTTTGCACCATCCCCACTGCTGCTCAACTGGTCTGAGTAGTGTCCCTGTCGTTGGGATGCTGCACCATGGGGGGTTGTCTTGGCCCCTCTTGGGTGCTGGCACCTGGTGTGTGGAGTTCAGAGCACAGGGCAGGCCAGGCTGGCCCTTGTGTCTTGCCTGTCACTACACCAGGCGGCTGCTGGTGGCTGGGGAGGGAGTGCAGCAGGGCAACGGCCAAAGTGTGCTGCTGATGGGGCCACCAACCCCAAAGCAAAGGGTCTCACAAGCAAGGTGTCTGTGCCGCACAGGTCGCTGGAGCAACTCTTACAAGCTCCCGTACAGCTGGATTGGGACGGGGCACGTGGTCTACAATGGCTCCTTCTACTACAACCGGGCCTTCACGCGCAACATCATCAAATACGACCTGAAGCAGCGGTATGTGGCTGCCTGGGCCATGCTGCATGATGTGGCCTATGAGGAGTCTACCCCGTGGCGGTGGCGTGGCCAATCGGATGTGGAATTTGCTGTGGATGAAAATGGCCTGTGGGTCATCTACCCAGCCATCAGCTATGAGGGCTTCAACCAAGAGGTGATTGTGCTGAGCAAGCTGAACGCGGCCGACCTCAGCACCCAGAAGGAGACCACGTGGCGGACGGGGCTGCGGAAGAACTTCTATGGGAACTGCTTTGTCATTTGTGGGGTCCTGTACGCGGTCGACAGCTACAACAAGAGGAATGCCAACATCTCCTATGCCTTTGACACGCACACCAACACGCAGATCATCCCCCGCCTGCTCTTTGAGAACGAGTACGCCTACACCACACAGATAGACTATAACCCCAAGGACCGCCTGCTCTATGCCTGGGACAATGGGCACCAAGTCACCTACCACGTCATCTTTGCCTACTGAGACCCACCGGCACAGTGGGGCACTGCGAGCCAGGGGCCACCAGCACCTTTTGTTATTATTTTTATTGTTGTTATTGTTATTTTGTACAAATCAAAGAGTAAATGATGGATTTTTAAGCTGTTTTTTTATGGCGGATTGTAGATCGATCCCCAGGCCAGAACCACCCCCTTTCTCTTTGCTGTAACCTTGCTTCTGGCTTTCCTTCCTGCAGGGAGGTCTTCCTTCAGGAGAGCAGACCCAGCTCTCCTGCCTGGGAGAAGAGGTGGCCTAGATGCAGTCCTCCTCAGAGGTTTCATCTAACAATGCTCACCAAGAGACCCACAACCAGTGCAAAGGTGGCCTTCCTGCTGCAGGCACCAGGTCCCAGTGGGATGCTGATGTCTGCCTGTCCTTGTGGAGGATGTGCATGTCCCATGAGACTGTCCTGTCTCCCGCGACCATCTTCCCAGCTGACGGTCAGCAGGCTCTTTGGTAATTCTGCTGTACAATGGGGCTGCGAGTGCAGCTCCAGCAGCCCCTGGTGCTGGCACTTAGGCCAAGGACTGTCCCCTCCAGCCTGTGCTCTGCCCTTTGCAACCTGCTCTGGGGGGCCAGGTGCACCCTGAGCCCTGACTCGCATCTGGAGTGAGCTGGCAGTGGGGAGGGGGACACTGTAAATACCTGTAGATGGCTTTTGTTTGTTCATTTTGTAACCCAAAATAGTCCCCATTGCTGGTTGTTGGGCAAAGGCTTTGCTCGGCCAGGTGCTGTGCTGCCTGGGTGGGGAGCTGTGTGTTTGGGGGAGCCCTGGCTCCCCATGCCACTGCCGCTCCATCTCCCATGTGCCCTCTCACTGCCATGCTCACCTTGGTCCTGGCTGCTGGCCATCAGGAGCCCCTGCCCTTCTGCCCAGCAGCATCTTGTATTTACCTGCTGTCAACAATAAAACATCCAGTACCTTTGCAGCTGTTTGGGGCTTTCTTTGGGTCTGGTTCACCCTCTGGGTGCATGGAATTGCATGGGAGGGTGGTGGTTTTGGTTGTTTTGGGGAATGCCCATTTACATATAAAGAGGCTAGAGGCTGCTTATGCCTGGCACTAGGGCAGAGCAGCATGGCTGTGTCCAGCCGTGAGAAGAGCTTGGCTCTGTCATGCCTGCAGTTGCCCCCAGGTCACCCAGGCTGTGGTGGCCCCATCTTCCCCAGGCTCTGGGTGAGCAGCTCATGCAGAGTGCCCCCTCCTCAGGAGCAGGAGGAGGGGACTGGGTGCATGTGCCTCTGACAGCAGCAGTGCTGTGCAGCCCAAGAGACAGCACTGACCTAATCATTTGGTTAAGCAAAGCAGTGTCAACAAGCAAAGTAGTAGTAATAAATAAAATAACCATTTTATTGCCTTCAGTGCTAGGGAAACAGAGAACAGAACCACACGGGCCAAGAGGTGCTCTCTGCCACTGGAGCCCTGGGTGCTGGCTGAGGATGTGGTGCCACAGCCATGCCCGAGCCCCCAGCCCCTCAAGCAGCCCTTTCCAGCGGGCTGGGCTGTGCCAAGCTCATCCACCACGCCAGGTCCCCACCCCAGCCACACAGCAGCACCCCCCCAGAGGCTGGTCACCCCTGTGCAGCGTTGTGGGGAGCTGCGTGCTGCTGCCTGGGGCACTGCTGGGGTTTGGTTTTGACTATTGTGTGAGCTGGCCCACAGTCAGGTGGGGCCGGGCCAGGAAAGGAACTGGTGCAAGGAGCGCAGCCAAAGCCCTCAGCGAGCCCGGCTGCTTCCCAGCAGCGCAAGCGCTGAGGGGACTGGAGGCCTGTGCAGCTCACGCTGACTACGTGGCAAAGGGCAAAGCTTTTCCATAGTGTTGCAAGGCACATACTTTACAGAGGTGTATTGCTCCTCACCCTCCTCCTGGCCTCCCCCAAGCTGTTTGTCTTGCTACAGGATCAACCTTTTTTCCTAACAGCTGCACACACAAATAATATTAATAACAACGATACTAAAAACACCCCACATCAGTCAGCAATTCAGACAATGAAGGCAGTTGGCTGGCAAACTGAAGCCCATGATTTTATAAGCTAACTGCAAAGGGGACAAAATATAATGTAACATGCTGAAGTCATTAGGAAAGGTCGATGCTCTGCTGGGGTCTCATCCCAGCTGAACACAGCAGCTCACTGCGTGCTGGAGCCCCACGGCCCAACTCCAGCCTGGCGAACCTGGGACCAGTTAAGAGAGCTCTGCAGCAGGCTGTGTAACGGCAGCACTCAGCTGCAGCAAGAGCCATGTCTGGTCCTTCAGTGCTCAGGGACAAGCAGCAGCTGCTTTGCTGCATGACGGGTGGCTGTCAGCACAAGGCAGAGAAGGGGTGTGCAAGTGTCTGTGTGTCAGGAGGGAGGTGCTGTTGTTGTGTCCCACCGAACTGAAGCAGCTCTTCTGCCCCAGCAGATCCAACACTGCTTCACAGGCTGTTTGTTAGCAGTGAAAAGCATTAAATATAAAATAAACCAAAACAAAAAACCAAAACCAACCAACCAAACACAGACGCACCCCCCCCAACAAACAAACACAAAAAAACCCAAACCAAGCAAAAAACAGAAGGAAAAAACCAAACCAACCAAACAAAAAAAGAGTATCAGTACACTCTCCACTAAATGTGCTCCACTAAATCACCACCCCTGGGGCGAGCTCCAGCCTTTCACTGCTCTCTGTGTGTGTACACACTGCCTCACCCCCACCACTGTGGTAAGCTGTTCTGCTTGTAGTGGTCTGGCTGTAACAGGGGTTTCCCACCATCCCACAGGGCGGCTGGGGCTGGGTTGCCCCATGGCACTGCTGCCATCCTGGGCAGCAGCCCAGGGCTTCCCAGCAAGGGAGACTGCATGGGCAGGGATTTGGGCAGGCATATGGGGTTGAAGGGGAGCAGGACTATCTGTCCAGGCCCAGCACAGCCACTCTGTCAGATGAGGGATGCTCCTGTCCCTGGGGTGTAGGGCCAGGGCTGGAGTGGCAGGCTCAGTGTGGGGTGCAGGGCTGTGGCTCTCCCTGTACGTGCAGGGAGAGCTTACTGAAAGCTTCCTCCTGCTGCCCCAAGTGCATGGCAGGGAGGGAAGCCTGATCTTGAGGGAAGCCTCTGCAGTGGTGTCTCTGGGCAGGACCCCAGCACCCCACCTAAGGAGAAGTTTAATGGGGACAAAAACAACCAACAAAAAAACCAACAAACCAAACAACTCACAGTTCTGGACAGTGTGTAAGTAGCAAGGATGGCCTGTGTCCTTTGTCTTCCCTGTGCCAGCCCTGGGCACCAGTGGCTGATGCCAACATCAGGACTGTGGCAGAGTGCCCCACCCACACCCTTGGGACCAGGCATTGCATGGGTCCCCCAGGCCTGTCCCTGACAAGGAGCCAGCTGAGCAGTATAATTCCTGGGCAGGATATGGCTGCTGGGGAGGGTCAGGCACAGGAATGGGCTAAGTGGGGTCTGCCCTTGTTGTGCTGATGTGCCAGGAGCCCTAGAGACCTCCTGGCAAAGGGGCTCAGTCTGGCAGCAGGACCTGCTGTGTGCCGGGTGCTGCTGCTGCAGGAGCTACTGCAGAGATTTGACAATAGCCCTTAGGGCATGGGGCGTCTCTGGGACGGAGGGAGATGCGCTGTAGAAGGTGCCAGTGTGGTTTCTGCGCTGCTCCCGGAGGTATGGTGGGACAGACGAACTTTTGATGTGGAGGATCCTGGTGTCCATCACTTCACAGTCGATCTGCATCATCACCTCGTAGTCCTGCCCGTTGATCACATTCTCTGCAAAAGTAAAAAAAAAAAAACCAAAGCTGAGACTTAGCCCTGCAAACTGGTGATCCCACAGCACCAAAGCCAGAGCTTTCTGGACCTCCTTCTATCTGGAGCAGAAGCTGGAGAGGGAGACCTCCATCATTTATGCAGCTCCACACATGGAGCTCCATCTCACACAGTGCAGCCCCACCCTGCTTGTGACACCTCAAAGGGCCCAGGCCACGCCAGGCATGTGCAGGCACACACAAAAATTAATGTAAGTCTTTTCTTTCCCCCTTCATCATCTGCACATAATTACTGATGGAGTTTGTATTGTATAAATTTATTACCTAACTGCTGTTCCTGAGCCACTAATGCGTAGGGGTGAGTGAAGATAGGAGTTTATTTAAGCAAGCTGAATGTTTCACTTTCTTTTTATTGGTTTAAAAATACTGTAACCCCCTTGACACTGAGGATCTAGAAGAATTTCTTCACCAGATTATTAATAAAAAAAGTTAAAATGCAATCACTTGAAAGAATAACTGTGCCTCATTACCACCCTGACCCAGCTGTTGTTACTTGCATGATGTCATGGTGACAATGGGCAAGGCCATTACCTTGAGATACCTCCGGACATAGGGAGACCCAGGGCAGCAGATGGGATCCTGGCACAAGGGCATGCCAGGCTGCATCACCCCAGTGCAGTCCCAGGACAGGCACGTCCGCTGCTGCAGAAGCTCCTGGGCTTACACGCAGAGGCTATACACATGGCTAGCATCTGCTGCCTAGATTTAAAGGTGGAAGACTATTCCCTGCATAGACAGTGTGTCCAGGAATGAGAGAGTTGAGATCAGATTTCCAGGCACGACCAATCCTTGCCTTTCAGTCAGAAGACTGCCATTGGCAGGGTTTTCTTTCTGTGCTAAGGAGGATGGAAGATCACCTAATGGAAAGCGTATGGATTGGAGGAATGCAATATACATTACTAATTTTTACTGTTTTCCTGGATTAACTCTGATTCTGGATGACAGCTGACAACCACAGCTGGACTCTCTTGCACTCCATGCCACCTGTGGAAGTCATTAGATCTAGTATGTCTGGTATAGTAATGAAAAGCAGGAGCAAACCCTTGCTAAGGGGGCTGTAAGTGAAATCAAAGCTCCCACCTGCAGAAATGGAATGGAAAAAGGTCTATATGTGCCACTGAGTGACCAAGGCCAGGACCAGCTGTTGGATGTCTCTGTGCTGCTGACCCAAACACCACAACAAGCACCTTGTCCCTCCTGGTCCCCAGCTGGAACTCTTTTAGACACCATGCCTCCAGGTCACTCCTTCTCTCATCCTCTGGATATGCTCTTGGTTCCCACCCAACAAGCTCAGGACCAGAAGGTTGGAGGGGTCTGTGCTGGCAGTGTGGCTCAGGCAAGGGGGCTGCACGGGGCAGCAGAGGCGCATTAGGAGAAGCCAGAAGTAGAGTGGGGGGGCAAAGAGCCTGGAGACAGCAAATGGGAACAGGTCAGTTTCCTGTGATACAGCGAGCTGAAAGCACAGCTCCTCAGCTCTCATGTTGCAAACAACAGTTCAATAGGACCTTGGCTATAAGAATATGTGCTCCAAAGCCACAAGAGGGTGAGGTGGGATGGGATGGCAGCCAAGGCCTGGAAATCCTCTTGGTAAGGCAGTAAGACGTTCCTGTGTCTGCCCGCAGTAGTCAGCGCAGTGGCCTATCATTAGGTTCCCTGGCATTGCACAACATGGAGAACAGCAATCCCGAGAGCAGCCCGTGGTGGGAGGGAGCTCCACTGTGTGGGTGGCAGCAGGGAGCATGGGAACCGGATCAGCACATCTCAGCCAGCTGGGATCCTGCTTCTCCCAGAATGGACAGAGGCTCCCCCTGCGAATAAGTGGACTGCAATTAAGTAAGCCACAGGTCTGCTACCCTGTGCAAGAGGTGCTGTGTCTTCTGAGGCCACCATGGCTGAGATAGCTGGGAGGAATCATGCTCCCAATGAGCCTCTTGGCAAGCAGGCATGGAAGGGACTCACACCCCCAACTCCAGCACTTGCGAAGTACTCAAATCCTGTCCTGTGTATGTGAATTAGTCCAGGAGTGACACTCAGGTTTAAACACGGATACCTGATTCTTTCCCCTTTTAAGTTGAAGGCATTGTAGATGAAGAACAACTGCAGGGAACCTCTGCAAAGGCACTTGTCTCACAGGGATAAGGACAGTAGCAGGAATGGCTCAATTCCCATTACAGACATTTTTGGCAGCCTTTCTCATTGCCATTAGCACCAAACTGACTTAGAGGAGGTGAGATCTGCCACAAAGACAGCAGTCACTGCTTGGCGATGTTGCTGAGGCCTGGACCTGCTGTGCTGAAAGGAGCAGTCTGAAGGTTGTGCCAGCCCCAGGATGCATGGCCATTACCAGAGACCCTCCCCAGCCCACCCCAGCCTGGAGGGTGGAGTGGCTGATGCTCTGCGTAAGCCCATGTGATGCTCTCAGCAAAACACCAGGCAAACATGACCTGAATGCAGCCAGCGCAATCTGATGTTTGGAAAGATTAGCTCACTGTCAAAGGGGCAGGCATTGCAAAAATGATTCCACATGGCTCTGTCCTGACCTTGATGCCATTAAACTGTTTCATGATCTGGATGAGGAACAGAGAGCATACTTGTAACATTTCTGGAAGATGCTGAACTGGAGAAATTTCAACCACATTGGAGTATTGGATTAGACTGCAGTTTTGATAAGAGAGGCTGTCCAAAATCTTCAGGATGCATTTCAACCAAGGCTAGAGTGAAGTACAATGCTCAGGAGAATTGGAAAACATGAGTACAAAATGGGGCTGGGCAGAAGCATTGCAGAAAAAGCTTGAGGACTGCAGATCACTGTGGATAAGCCAACAGCATGACAGGACTAGAAATTATCAGCTCAATCTCAAGAGAAAAAGATTTATGTTTGCGAAGTTTCTAATCATAATGAACTACAAGCCCTGTCTGAAGCTATCTCAGGAGACCAGAGGGTATCTGCAACTGTCAGTTTTTAAGGAAAGGCTTGATGACCACATCTCAGACAAGACCCAGGGTTCCTGACTCTTACTCCCCACAGGCACAGGCACTTGCATTTGTTCCTGGTCCTTCCGGCCCAGCCTTTCTGTGAGCTGCCTGTTCATGACTGGAGCCCCTTAGGGTAGACTGCAACCAGTCACTGAAGAGCCCAGATCCACAAAGAAGCCAACATAATTCAGTGAGCTGTGATGACTCTCTCTTCTCTTTGCTCATGACAAAGACAAGGCAGTGCGACTTGGGCAAAGCCCTTGCAGTGAGATTTGAGCTGATGTTTCCCACAGGGAAGTGATGCACACCTCCACCGCCTATGGTTCAGGCAGCGGTGAGAACTGTGACAATTTTCCTTGATGGCCAGTTTAAATCCAGTGGCTACACAGCTGGACACACTCAGTTGTGCTATTCTTCATCCCTTGTCAGCAAGTAGCCAATATCCTAAGTAGAGTTGTAAATTCCCCACAAGACCCCATGGCCTGTTCTGTGGATGAGGCCACAGAACAGGCCAACAATTTTGCCTGGTGATTCCTGCATCAGAACTTTTAAGAGTAGCTTGATCAAACTTTCTTTCCTTCCCCTTCCATAAGGACATCCAGCATGATCAACATCTGGGAGACACCAGTGGAGCACTGAGGTAGAGAGACCCTGATGAGTGCTAAGCTCACCAGTTGCATATGGCTGATCTCTGGAGGCTCCAGAGTATATAACCGGTGCTTTCTCTCAACACCCAGGTCAGCATGTACTGCCCTGCCCAAGCATGCACCCATCACACCTCAGAGAGAGGCGAAGGCAGGCAGGGCTGACTGCCTGAAGTTGCTGCCTGCTGCCGCTGCTTGTTTCCTGGCTGGAAGGTCAGCACTGCCAACTTACATTGCACAGGGTGGCTTAATAGCCCAGAGCAACACTTGACACTGAGTTATTTCTAAAGTTTATTGTCTTTAGTTACCTATGACTGATGTTTTGTAGGATTACATAAACGAAAACTCAGGAACAGATCTCCTGTAGAGGCGTCTGGATTTATAAATAGATTTATTTCTCCTCTTTGAAGTTCAGAACACACAGCCTCTCATATGGTACAGCCTCAGGCTTAAGAAGCTATCCTTCCCAGGCCAAAAGGCTGTGTTGCAGTTAATTATTTGTTAACAGGTTTAAAAGCCATGCTTCAGATGACAGACGACTTCAAATCAACAGCACAGGTAGTTGTGCCAACATTGCTGTTCTCTGACTGCACCTTCTCTAAGAGGCTCACTGGCTTTCACAGCCAGTACCAGACTCCCAGCATAAGCTTGGTCTAAGGAACAGAAATCTAATTCTGCAGTGCTGCTCTCTAGGGTTGATGGCAGTTCCTCTAAAAAGCAAACATGCTGCTAGATCCCACTGATGAAAGTTGAAGTCTGCAGTCCAAACCAAAAACATTTAGCAAATAAGGCTGAGGGTAATAACTACTGTTACAAATTACAGGAGATGATGGAAGATTGTCTTCATATTTGAAACACTACATTTGCAAAACTGGCTTAACAGAGAGACCATAAAAACAAAGTCCTCCTTCTCCCCTTAGTAGTACTGACATGCATCAATAAGTTGAACGTTCAAATGTACATCTTTGAGATCAGGCATCTACTTATAAAAGATACGCTGTCTTACAGAAAGGCAGAAGACAGGCAGAGGGCTTGAGAGGTGAGCAATGAAAATCTTAGTGCCTGTTCTGTAGCAAGTCAGAACAAATGGTGATGTCAATTGTCTCTAGATTTAAACTACACATCAGTAGGCTGTTTGGCCCGATGGCTGCAGTCATAAGGCAGAACCACATTATTCTGGTATTTTACCCCTTCTTGCTTACATATACCTTCCCCAAAAAGCTTTGCTGCAGGAAAATGCTTGCCTTGAAAACTGCACAGTTTCCAACAGAGGTCCCCTGAAATGCCACCTGACCTTGCTGAACTGTTTCAGGGCTGTTACCAAATACCACTGAAGAGCTTTGCAGCTTTCTGAAGGTGTGCTTACGTCTTAGGTAAGCTTAGGAGAGATCTCTGTTCTACCATATCAACTATGAATTTTACCTTACCCCAGGCAGTTCCACAGTGGACTACCCAAAACATATTCTGTGAGACCAATACCAGATAATTCAGGGCCTGTGGCACTTATCTTACATCCCCAATTCTCAGCCTCTTCTGAAAGGCTCCAGGTGCTTTTGCAGTAGATAACCTACATGCCTACTGCCTGGTTTCTTATTAGGTGATTTGTAAAAGTGGTCAGAACCTATCTGGCTCTACTCCCACTGTGCTTACTGAACACACAGTTAAGCTAGTGTCAAACGCATAGGGCTGGACTATGTCCTTACTCCTTCTGGTAAGATACAAAGGGAAATCATCTTTAACTACCTTAGTCACTTAGTCACTAATCATCCCCTCTTCATGGACAACAGTGCACAGTGAAGTCGCTATCCATGTAACTAGTTTAGTTGTTATGAAAACAGATGTTAGAGAATTATCTCTGGACAAGGTGATACAAACCCCACCAAATCTTTTAAACACATCTTTGCTTGCTACAATGCCACTCCCCATCCTCTTCTAACAAGAAAGTTTGCTTTGCTACACCAGATTCCAAAGACAGCCTGTGTCAGCGTTAATTTATGCTTGAAGCCGCTTCTGCAGCCCCATCTATCACACCAGCAGGAACCAAGGCAGCTTTGAAAGAGCCACCAGATGTATTCCAGTACCTGGTTGCTTTGTGCTAGCTGTGCCAAGCTGACAATGATGAAGTTTGTTTTAAAGAATGATTTAGCCCCAAATTACCCAAATAATTTATATTGCAACCTGCCCTGGCCCAAACCAGAGCTTATGTTTAAAGGCAGCACAGAGTTCAGAAAGCACAAGCTTCGTAAGAAGATGAGGGCGCACAGCTCTGGGGCTGGCCTGTTGAAGGGCTGCAGATGTCCCTTGACATAATTCAGGGGCTTCCTCTGCACCTTCACTTCTGCAATCTTCCATCTCATCTCTGCTGAGCAGCCCTGACTGTCCTACCCCGCACATCTGGACAATGTTTCCATCTGAAGGTTGCTATACACTACCAAATAAGTATATAACTGAAGCGGTGTTACTGTTACAGCTACACAGACTAAAAATACACTCACTGCAACAATGCAATAGGGTTCCTAAAGCATTTACAGATTTGCTTGTTAGGCAGGATTACTGGAATCAAGGGAATTATATTGTGTCCCAAATTACTTCTCTTTTAAAAAGTAAATTCTCACTTGGAACTATGTCCAAACAAAACAGTTGCAATGATCTCACCTCTGTGGGCTCAGCTGTCCTCAGACCCTGACACAGGCTAAGTGAGATCCTGGGCATTTCAGTTCTGCAGGTCTCCTAGCAAACTGTGAGCCAGGCTGTTGGGTCTATATGCATACAAGAACCGGGGCTGTGGTTAGAAACACTGGATACACACAATCAAGGTTACTTTTACAAACCACAAGTCAACAGCAAGGAGATGGAGTCTCTCCCCAAGTCTGAGCTGTTAGAGCACTGGGGCTATCTAAGGGGGATACTTACAGGCAAGAGAGGTAAGCAAGAAAGCTGAAGGAAACAAACTGTCTGTGGCCTCCTAAGTAAATAAAGGAGCAACAGGAGAGATCAGCACTGACTGTGGGTGAGACGCACAACATGCCCCTAGCGTACACCACTATGTAATTTTTGGAAAAGGACAGCACCTGTGGGCAACACAGTCAGTAGCAGGTCTGTGCCAGATGGTGCTTTGCAGTACCTGGTGCAGACTAGAACGTCTCGGAATCAGGGAAAGAAAGTTGGCTGTCCCTGGGACCACTTCCACCTGATCTCCCACCTCCCCTTCTTTCATACCGAACAGTCATTTATTTCCCTCTACAAGAAAGAGCATGAGGAGAGGGGCCAGTGTGGATCTACTGTGATTGCTCTTATTTGTTTTGGAGGGAGCTCACGGCCATCTCAGGAAGAAAGGCTTAGAATCAGCAGTGTTGACCCTCCCAGGCACATCGTTTAAAGCTCCCTCAGGTAGAGTATTTCTCGGAAACAGACATTTTTGACAGCACTGGCTGTGCATATGCATGTTGTTGGCAGGGTATCATTGCTGCAGGATGGCCATATTTGAAACATAACCAGCTGTGGCAATACTAATGACAAGGGATAAAAAATAGAAGAGAAAACAAAGACAAGGGGCAAAGCAGTTCTGTTGCATAGAAAACACTTGGGAGTGAAGAGGTTGGAGGAAGATCAACTCTGTTAGGCAGAACATGTCTGCTTGGGAGGCATAAAAAGTATAAACAAACTCCCCACACAGCCCACAAATCCAGACATACCCACTTATAAGACAAATAACTGTACACAGGAGAGTAGGCTAGAAGGACATTCCAGTAAAGGCTTCTTTCAAGAACAAGGGCTGGAGGGCTTGTCACTGACAGCACACAGGGGACTGCTCCCTCTCAGTGTAGCAGAAAGGGACTGGGAGGCGTGGCCATGGTCTCTTTTGTCCCTACCATGGGCCTAGCATTTCACAGAGGCTGTTAAGAGCTGGAAAACCTTTCTGAGCTAATGCTACCTTTTGTTTTAAATACCAGCAAGCTCCTCTGTTTCCTGCTGCGCTGGTGGACTGGCTGTTCTCCTTTCTAACCTTGGTACTGCCTAAGGATGGCTTTTCTGCACAGGCAGGACAGCAAAGTCCTGGTAGCAAAGTCCCATCCAACCTGTGCCTTTGACAGTGACCAGTAGCACAAGCAAAATTTAGAGCAAGCACATACTTTTGGGGATATGTGAAATAGTAAAAACTGCTTCCTACCTATCTTATCTACAACATTCATGGCTCTTAGGGTTCTGTTATAACCCTACCCTCAGCCATCGCTGTCAAATTCAATAGTTGTTGGAGTAGGGAAGTTGATACACTTAATGTTCTCTTGCTTTTTTACTGCATCTTTCATTGTTTTATATATACCTATAAACCTCTGTGACCAAAAATGTATAGTATTGAAGACAGAGATTCAACCGGGTTGTAAAGATGGTTCATGTTTTGTTTTCTGCTCCGTCTCTAATGAATTATAGTGCTTTTCTTCCTCAGCTAAGCCAATGCTTCAGGAAAGGATTTGCAGTGGCTCCTCTGGGCAGCAACAGCTCAGTTAGAATCTGCCATTTTGGTCAGGAACGCTCTTCCTATGTAAGTTCTTTTGCATTTTTTTCACACCAAGTTTCACCTGCTGAACAGAGCTTCACTGCCTCCCAAGATCTTCCAGGCACCTTCCCAGCACAGACCTACATGGGAGTCTGCTGGTAACATCCTCTTCATTGCATAATGTGACCATCTGTTTCCACAAATATTTACACATTTTAGAGAGATACTAATCTGCAAGTGAGGCTTCCCTCTTGTCTCTAAAAGCCTGCTTTCTTCTAGTAGTCTCTTTTTCCAAGCTTTTTGAACACTCAGGTATTCTGCTGATGAGACCACCCTTACCCTCACACACTATCCCTCTGAGACCTCCAGTGGAGCACTATGGTAGAACTTTCTTCTGCAGAAGCTGCAATAGCTTTTCCCAGTTGTATGTAGCAGGGCATGCTCAACTCTCACAGACTCAACTTGTGCAAAAGTGAGACTTCATTTTTTACAGTTCCTGAGGCCGTTTTTAAAAAAACTTTGCCTTATTTGTCATTTGTCATTCTCCTGATATGTATATAACCTCAGTGGTTAACACCAGAATAAGAACTTTTTCCTCTTTGCTTCAACAGTGCTGATTTAAACTTGAAGTGCTCTTTTGCACCTTGTTTCTCTATGGGCACTAGAGATTCTCTGGCAGGCCTCCTCTGAGAAATGCTTCTATTATTTTTTTAAGCCTCAGGCATGCTGTTCCTTAGTATCTCTTTCTGGCTTGGCTTCTTAAGGTTTGACATTTAGTCTGCCAGAAATTGCCTTCGTTTTTCTATTCCCTCATTTGGCTACAATGCCTATTGTTTAAAAGATACCTTCTTACTCCTATGAATTGACTTTAATGTGTTACTCAAGCCCCTTGGATTTCTAGGGTCCTTTTAAAGACTTTTCCAATGAGCTTTTACTCTTTAATTAATTTTTATCACATTTGCCAGCACTTTATCCTATTATTTTTTCTTTTAATATTATTTCTTATTCTTATTTAGCCCTTAGCTGTGAACTGTAGTATACACTTCACCATTTCAATTTGTAGGCACTTACTGATAAAATGAACTCTCTGGCTTCATTCTTACCAAGAGGTAGCCTCACTTTTCCATTGACATGGACCTTTTCTGCCACTCAATATCATTTGCATCTTTGTGTTGAAAGTGTCTCACTGATTTAAGGGTGAGGGCTGGTGAGAGCCTGTATTCACTTACAGCTGAAATGTCTTTATAGTTTGGATAGTATCCAAAGAGTGAGCTGAATTTTCCACCTGTCTCACTTGGATACATAAAATTACTTCATTTATTTAGATACTGTGATCAGCTCTTGCTCATAGAAGAGTATTTTTAACACCATCTTTGTGAAGCTTCTGTCTGTGTGGGGCGAGCACTTCTCTCCACACAAGCTTCTCTAGGGCTTCTACAGAAGAAGACAGGATGGAGATAGATGATTTACAATGATGTGGATGACCAAACGTATTCTTCAGATGCTCAGAACATATTTTTCAAATGCTTTCCTACAGCAACCTTGCTACAAATGATTAAGCCCTGATGAGGCCCAGGAAGCACCAGAAGTAAGGTAGACTGTATGATGAGGGTGAGCAAAGCTGCATGGAGGTTAGACCTGGAGTGTGAGAAGGTAAAAGCCTCCTGGCCCCACTGGCAGCTGTCTCCTTAGAGACTGCAACCCAAACACTGAAAAAAACCCTCTTGGAGTGCTGTGTTTTTACTAATCTCTAAGTTTAGTCCAGTGATGTTCTCAAGACAGAACTCATAAATGTGAACCTCCTCTAGCAGCTCTGTTGCAGTTTTTTTTATGTTTTTACAGGGTGAGCTCACTATGGATAATTATGTTTCACATCACTGTAGAAATAAAGAGCTACCAGAGTTAGCCTACGCATCACCAACATAAAACTGTGTTTGCCACCTATAAATTAACGTGAGGCAGAATTATGTAAGCTTGAATTTACAACATCTGAAAATGTACTAAGGCAGATCAGCTGGGCTTGAGGTTAGAATTACAATATGCTGTGCAAACAGTTTCATGGAGCAGAGATGGTGATGGTAACCTCACAGATGGGGATGACAGTTTTCTCGTTGATTTCAGCACAGCTGTCAGCACAGTGCTCTCTGTGAAGCTTGGTGGGAGAGCGTACCTACAGAGCAGTATCACCATCTAGGGCTAATGAAAGTCTGGAAGACAGGATGTCTTCAGCAAGACACATACGTGTTCAGTTCTAAACTGAATCTGGTTCCTTCTGTAAGTCCACACTGGCATCTACACTGGCAGCTAATGCCATGGGTTTCTTTCTTCTTCTATTTTGTGGATTTTATAGAAGCGTGTCT
This sequence comes from Loriculus beryllinus, assembly GCA_039877255.1. Lineage (NCBI taxonomy): Eukaryota > Metazoa > Chordata > Aves > Psittaciformes > Psittacidae > Loriculus > Loriculus beryllinus. Next base: position 28,775 of record JBCJKH010049556.1, read on the forward strand.
TTTACATGGAAAAAAATAATCTGGTGTAATAACTCGACACTGGTATTGGAAACACTAAGTACAAAAAGTCCAATTAATTTATGACTCATTCTCTATCCCCTTCAGGAACAGTGCGTTCCCAAGAAAATGCCATCTGTAGCATTTATCCTGTCCATACAGGGAAGACCAGTCACACTGGGGCTTGGCCTGCTCTACCACACAAAACCCAAGAGATATTATTTTTGTATTAATGAAAGGACAAAAAGGCACAGAGGATCCTACAAAATCATCTTCCTGTTCTTTTGAATACATAAAAATAGATTGCTTATTTAGCAATTTAGGTAAACAGCTCGTTATGAAAAGTCACTGGGGAATAAGCCTTTATGATTTCATTTCTTGATCGTTTCCTGTCTAACTAAATAAACATGAACTCAAGTGACACTGATTCCATTACTTTTGTGCTCAGATTCTTGAATTATTTCTTTCATATTTTTTTGAGTAATTTAATCTTCTCCTTCCTGTCAAAGACAACATATATTAACAGACAATGGCTGGGGAGAGCAAAGTCTCTCAAATATAATAAAATATGCGGAAAATATCTATTTAAGACTGCATCTAGGCAACGACTGATTCTGATGTTCAAAGAAATGTATGAAAGTTTGGAAGGGTATTCTGTTTTGATAAACTGTGCTTTTACATCACTTTGAAAAGAGAACAGGAGTTACAAGAGCAGCATCTTACAATATGATTAAAATCTGTCATTAAAATTCCTTGGTAAAGTATCTTACGGCATGATTTCAATTCTGATCTCTACAGCACAGCTTTGTATGAGCACATGAGCTGAAGTACCTCTGTGACATTAACAAATCACCCCTAACTACAGCAGAACCACAGTAACTTGACATAATGCTTGTTCATGACTGCATAGAGAGCATAGCAGACTCTCCCTGTTTCTTAGGAAAGGCTCAGTAATCAGCTGCTGCAGTAAGGTCTAACTGACAGCTAACCACAGCTTTGATTTTTCCTGTTCAGGCTTCACCAAACTACTATTATTCCTCAACTGGCAGCCCAAGAAGTAGAAGGGTGGCATTTTCAAAATGGGCTGTAGACTTACAACATGTAGATATTTTTAGATGTATTTTCCTACATCCTGGTTTAGGTCTTCATGCTTTGAAGGATTCTCAAAAAACTTAAGCAACCACCGTTCTTTTATCTCACAGATAGGTTGTAAACCTACATACACAACCTGCAGAGCCTTCTGCTTATACATTATAGCTTATAAGTTGCTGAGTTCTCAATGATTTCTGCTAAATCCAGATAGAAGAGCAGAAACAATGAGAGAAATATCTCTACAGATCATGCTTGTGTAGCCAGGAGATGTGTTCTCTGTACCAACTAGAGTGGCATGAGCTTCTCATTCTGAGGCCAAGGACAGCAGCTGTGAGAAGGAGCCACAGGGACTAAGACTTGGCTTCTAAGCATGATCAGAAGAATGAAATGCCCTTGGTAGGGGGTTGGAACAAGATGATTTTTAAGGTCCTTTCCATCCCATTCTGTGATTGTGAACTAGCAACAGGTAGAGATAGCTGGGGCCACCAGCCACCTGAAAACCATTCTGAAGCTATTCAAAGTGAGAGAGAAGGCTACCCAAATGTTAAACAGTGACGTTCAGGGAAAGTCCTCTGCCATTAAATGGTATGTATGGTTTTAGACCTTCCTCTTTCAATGACGGACTAGGAATTCTGCTTCTCTCTCCAAAAGATGGAAATGGCATCTTTTGTTTGCTTGACCCTGAAAGGCAGAGGAAGTTGGAGACTTTATTTGTTCAACCCCAAGACATGGGAACTCACAGAACATTGTTACTTCCCAAAGAGCTTTTGTTTTTATTTTTCTTCTCAGCCTGTGTGGGTTCTGTTTGCCTTATGGATTTTTCACAGCTTGCCACCAGCCTTGGACATCTGTGAGTAGCTTACACAAGGCTGTCCGTTGAAAGACGATTCTTTGTAACTGCATTCAAATAATCATGATGCTTGATGGCAGAAATCACTTCAGTTTTGATCAAAAAGCCTTAACACTAGATTTGTTATTGACCTTTTTATTTAGGATATGTATTATTTCATGGCACTTCTTAAGTCTGTTACATCAGTATGATGGTGGATGCTAGCAAGGAAGGCTGAGGGAAGTGGCTGTGATCAGGTGCTGGCCAACGTAACAGAGCACATGGATTTTGCAAAACTCAGCATCTTGTTCACAGCTCATTTCTGCCTCTAGGAGACTCTTTCCATGTTGTGCTTCATGACAAAAAGCAACCCTTAGGAGAACAGGGCTCCTTAAGAAATCAGAAACATACAAGTTACAGAGTGTCAGGCACACAGCTACGGCAAAGGCAGACTGAAGACAAGTCCCACTGTGTGACATTAGACCAAGAACCTACTCAGAATATTTGTAAAAAATTCAAAACTGTCTTGACTACCAATTCCCAGATAATGAGCCTCAGATCTCACCACGGGCTTTCTCATCAGGTCTCTCACTGTAGTGCAGACACCAACTCTCAAATGAGAGCAAATGATGGAAGGACTTTCATGTATGGGGAACTGCTCTGCACAGGGATCGTAAGAATAAAACAGGACTGTTTGATCTTTGTTCTTCTGCTTAGGGCACCAATACTCATGGTGAGTACACATCTGCATGGATGTTTACAGCTGCTCCTACCAAGAGGAAGTGCAAGCTGCAAGAGTACCTAACCTAATCCTAGGGAGAAATCTGTTAATGAAAATGGCTTCTTGGGCTAAACACTGAATGCTATCTCCTATACTGCAGGACTGTACACATGTTCTCACTTCTGTGTGCTGCAAGGAGAGGACTACTGGTAGTGTGGAGTGCTGTGGGCATTCTGCAGAGACTAACGGCTTGTGCCTGGGGTAGGGAGACTGGCTTAGCTGTGCTATACTCTATGGATTATTTTGATACAAAGACTGATGTTGCAACCCATTTTTTACATATAACTGCATTTTTTACAGCAATTAAGTAAATAGAAGGCTAATGGCAGATGTTTTCACTTAAACTTCAAGAAAGGCACTGCCTATATGTCAATTTGGAACTAGAGTAATGAGCCAACAAGACTCCGAATTACAATAAAAGCAAATTGAGGAATGAAATCTACTGGAGACTTAACTGGTCTCAAGTGCATAGTTAGATTTCTAAAATAATAGCTGCAATCCAACATAACAAACATGACTTGGTTAAAAACAAAAGCTGGAGTTTAACTGTAAATTGCAGTTGGCTTTCATTCCCACGAGAAACTGAAAGATATTTCTTCCTGGATTAACTTCTCAGTAAAGGCACACCAATGGTGCCTCCAAAACCATATACAGTGCAACCGGGACTACCCAGTTCTGCTTTTTTCTCTCCAGGCTCACCAGCCCTAAGGTCCTTAGGAACCATTCAGGCAGATCTTCTGTGAGCGACACTTTTTTGTGCACAAATGCTGGGGCTTTGTTGCTGGGCAGAATCAAGTCAAAACGTGGGTATGGGTGGCTGTGGGGGCAAAATGGAGGGTTGTATAGTGGGACAGCAGCCAGCAGGTGAATGCAAGAAGGCTAAAGGGCTGGGAGGGCACCGGGGGAGGCAGAAATGGAGGAGCTGACAGCAAATACTGGCTGTCAACTGGCAGGCGGTAGGCAGCCCAGCAAGCTTTGAAAGAGGCTTGGAAAAGGCAGCTGAAGGAAAAGAGGGTAAAAGAGAGAGGATTAACACATACCAATGTGTAACAAGTTATTATACTTAAAAAACTTAAGCATTTTTAACATGTTATTATATTAAATATATTTAAATATTTAAACCTGTTTCTGTGCACCTATGCATAAGCCCTCAATGGGGTTTTTGCTGGCTTATCCTCATGCTCACATTAGCATGATTCACAGTTAACTCAGTCTTACCGGAAGCAGCACACAGGAGAAAGCTGCAAGGTAATGGCCATTTTCACTCCTTTCCAACATACAGCAACTGAATAGTTTTTATCAAGCTTTTACCTTGAAAATTACTAATGTACTATTATTGGTTTGTACAAAATTGTTCTCGAACTTTCATCTTATTGAATGCATACATGCTCATATACCCACACCTGTCTACTACAGAATTTTCCACTGAGATCTGCCATTATCTGCAAAGCACTTGGACTGCCACTATCTAGACTTAACCCCACTCTTCCCTCCAAGAAAAACTCTTCAAAGTATAAATCTGATTCTAGTTTATACACTTGTGAAAACTGCCAGACCAGTCATGCATAATCATGTCATAAACATAGAATCATAGAATCCATGCAGACATCCATAGACATCCATGCAGAGTCACGCAGGACAGTGACTGACAACTCTTTCTGCTTCCTCATATTTGTCCGTACCTGTCCTTTGTCCCTACAGTGTTGGTGGGAACAGCTCCAGCCAACTATAGGCAGAGTCTGTAATTAAGCTCAGAAGGCACACAAGTAATCAAAGTGCAGTCAGACAGTTCTGCTGGGAAAAAGACTATCCAAGTAGTTCAAAGGGTTCTCGAATGAACTGTAAGCTGTTTCATGTTTGGAAACAGTGTCATGGGTAAACTTTAGTACACAGACAAATAAAGATCCCGAAGAAGAAAGCAAGTGATGAAGCTCCAAAAGAGTTTCAAAGAAAAGGACATTCACTTTCATCCCTTCAACTCCTCTGCCAGGTTTGTGGCAACAAAAAGGACGGGCAAGTAGGTGGCAGTGGAAAAGGTTTCTGTTCTTCCACAGAGACACCTGGCTGAGGCATAAGAAAAGGCAGGAGGAGACAAGTCCTTTCATTGGAAGTTTTGCCAAATCCTCCCAGGGAGACCCATCCTCTTCTAGCAGCCAGCTCTCTGCAGGTGGACAAAGAATTAAGGTGGGCTTCAAAGAACAGCTGGGAGGAAAGCTTTGTTGTCAGCTAGCTTCCAGATGCTTATTCAGGACATGTTCAGTCCCCACGGAGGAGGCAGAACAGGGTGGAGAAGCAATGTTCTGAAAGGAAAGAAAATGGGACCTTCTCCAGGCAGAACTTTTTAGGGAATTGTCTCCTCTAGGTAATCTACTAATAACCAAATTAAAAATCAAGCCAAGTTACCTACTGCCTCTTGTGTACCTTGCAATTTTTTTCCTAATACCTGGCTGTGTGTCATAGACAAAGCAGTGTTTGATGTCATTGTTTACTTAATGCTATCCTTGCGTTTCATCTGTTTCAACATCTCTGCCCAAATCCCTGGACATTTTTTTATTTCCTGGATTATGCTGATGTTCTGAAGAAAATTCCCAAAGAACCCAAGTAACTAAAATTTCACAATGTTTCATTATAAATCAAGGATAAGATTTGTCACTGGCTTCTGATGTGTATTTTCCAAAATATATTTACTCCAACAACTGAAAAATTACTTCAAGTAAAACAAGACTTAGTAAGATGTTAAGAGGAAATACTTTGTAATTTAGAAATAGCGTTTGTTCTTTAAGTGATAAAGTGCCCGTTTGCACGTGATAATTCATGGCTCAGCCAGAAAAGGATTTTTGTAATGGACATGAAAAGGGAGTTTCAGGCAGACAAATGCCAAAAATAATACTGATCCATCTAATAAAAATTCCCCTAAGATAGCTAGTTATAGATTATCACACTGAAGTTACTGTACTACATGGGAAAACGTAATTATCAAAACGTTGAAAGACTAAACTGATTTTACTTTTTTTCCTTAGTTTATGGAAATTTGCATCATAAAATAATGTTTTCAGCATGCCTGAATTTAAGAGTAACATTTGCGTTTACGATTTGCTTGTACTATTAAACACACAGGTTTTCTAGAAACACTATGTGCACAGATATTCAGAAAGCAAACTTTATACTATTACATGGCTCATGATGTGTTTGATGACTATGACAGTGACCCCGTGCCCCAAATATGTCCTAACTTGGCAGTCCCTCAACACATGAATTAATAATACATTTATACAGGTCAAGTCTCTCATGTGGGACTAAAACACATATCAAGAGCATTTCTCTTCACTGAGAAGCCTGTGCCTCTACTGCAAAGCTGTTTTCTCTGTTGTCCTGCAGCACTGTAACATGATTATTATTAATCCTGACGAAGCTGTGCTGAGAGGTCTCACTCACGCTGAGTGTTGTATAACAGCGGTAAACAGCTAAGAAAGCTGACGGAAGGCAGTTGGTATCCTAACAAGCCAGAAAGGCCAAGGAATTTGGCCTGTTAAGCAGATGCAGGATGAGCCCAAATGAGAGGATGAGAACAGTCTCCACACCCGATGGGTTCTTTGTAGCCACCAAGTTAGAGAAGATAGAACACATTCAAGTAACCTTTAATCAGCTGTGTATAAATCACTGAGACTGTGTATAAATCACTAGCTCCTTGAAGGAGCTAGAATGAGATACTGCAGAACTGCTGGCCAAGTCACACAGCTATTCGTTACAGTCTCGGTGACCAGGCACTGGTGATTTACCAGCACCCCAACTCCAGCAGGGACCCTGGCAACTAAGGCCCAGTAATGACCAGCCGGACGTCTTTTTCAAAGCTGTAACTATAGACATTTAGTCTAAATTTGGTTTCCACGTACAAGTCAAGCACAACTCTTTGAAATTATTTTTCCTATCATTCTCTTTCATATTTTGGACTTACCATTGATGTTTACAGCTGGCAACACTATAGACATCTTTGGTCTTCTGGTCTTGTTATGTGTCGTGGCTGGCAATAACAGGTGGTCCTGGAAAACATGGGAAAAGATGTGTTAAATCTACCCTGGAAGTACAAAGCTGGGAAAATTCCTTTCCATTCTATCTTAGAGGCATTCCATATAAAACTATTTATGACAGCTTAGCAAATTCAAATTGTTGAGGGAGTCTTCCAAGAGTCACAGCAGTTGCTCAGGCTGTGTAACTAAGAAGAAATCCCTATTGCATACAGCAAAATATGAAAAGGCCTTGTTCATGTGGAAAGAGATGGAAACTACTATTAGGCCCTCGTTCAACAGAGTACTTATGTATATGATTAAAGTAATTTAACTTGACTACAGTGATATTTAAACACGTGGTTATAGGCTTTGCTGAACTTGCAGTTCTGTCTACTTTATAAATAAATGCCATCTTGCTATATCTATCTCAAGCCCTACACCACATGCTTTGTGCAGCAGGACTGTATCAGACAGGGTTGTGACAGGGTGTGAATTGTGAGCTCTGCTGACAAAACCTACCAGGGAAGTTTGATGGCAAAGCTGTGCTTTAGTAGCTTATCTCATCTGTGAGGTGGTTGGGTACTGCTGTACGACAGCAGTGTTAAAACTAACTACCCTGGGTTTAAGCAGTGGAAGCTGCATCTGCAGGAGACACTCTGGATATGGACCTGACCTGCAAGGAAAAATACAGCCTTTTTTTTTTTTTTTTTTCTGTTGCTGAACTTAAACTGTTCAACTTGCAGCCTGGGGCAATATGGTTCTTCCCTTATCAACAGAAATAATGTAACACAAAGTGCCAATCCAAGCATATCCTGTATTTCTGTGCTATGTTGATCTGGATGGACCAAAGAAAGGCTACTAATAACGAGGGAAGCTTCCCACGCCCTTCAAAGCTTAGCTTACCTGACAGAAGGTTGCTTCACTGCACCATCTCATTACACAGTGAAAGTTGTGAGGGAAGAGTATTTGCTCCCTCTTATTAATTAGGAACAAAAGACTGTGTTTATATAATTGACAAACTGAGTTTAAATTTATAACTCATGCTTTAAGTGAAAAAAAACCCTTTCAATCATTAACTATCTTTTCTAGGTCCTAAAGAACCTGGAAAGGTTTATTTTCCTAGCCCCTGAGTTTGTCTTTCTCCCAGTTCCAGCAATGCCAAATGCACTCCCAGTGTCTCTGAGAAGAACAAGAGCTGGCAGGTGCCACTGTGTCAAACACATGGAGGCCAGCTCATTTGTAAGTTTTTACAGCTATCCAAAACCAGATCCTGACATCTGCCTTTCACTTTTCAAGAGTCAGCATCTATCTCAGTGGTTAAAAAGCAGAAGCAGATTTCATGCTCTCATGTCATTTTGTGCTCTCCCATTTGTAAAACTCCCATGGTATTTTACAAACCCAGGACTTTGAAACTTCACATGCAGCTTTTCGGCTCCCTGCTTAATGGCAAAGAATGAGCACACAAACAACTCATGGTTTTCGCCAAGGTTATCTTTTTGGCAGACTGAACTAAGACTTCCTCCAGGACTCTGTTGTTAACATCTTAATGTCACGGTAACTGTAATTTCTCCATTTTAGTACCTAAACACTACATTGTTATGTCTAAGATTCACGGAACTGAGTTACACAAAAAAATAGGTGTTAAATATACCAAGATAGTCTGTAGATACATTGCAGAAATACCACTCTTTCTTTTTCCCACCAAAAAATCCCCCAGAATAACAAAGAACTGACCATAAGCAGAAAACATTACTTCAATATATGACTGTAATTAAAAACATCTCAGTACCAAAATTATAAAACCACTCTGCTATAATTCTCAGACCACATATGTAATTCCCATTTCACTTTTGAACCACTGACATTAAGACAACACTCAGTTAGGCAATGAACTTTACAGAAAAACTGTTCTTGAAATTCAATGTTCCCAAGGGAACAGGCTAAAGGTAAGATGCCCATTAAAACTAGATTTTGTAACAATGTCCTTGTCATGATTTGATGACTATTTTTAACATTGCTTTAAAAATGCTTATCCTGGGTTTTTTTTTTTCTTATTTAATTCTTCTGAGAGCCCATAATATCATAACCCAGCAAAACATAAATACTCCACAGATGATGGGCAGTGAATCATTACAAATAACTATCACTTTTTGCCAACATATCTGAATAGGTACACTAACTGATGCTGGCTTAGTTTTGCTTATAACAGCACTTTTGTTTACTGTATGGATAAATTGTATTAAGAACTATCACAAAAACTTCACAGTTGGAGAACCTCTACAGAAATAAACATCAGTGTCATGACAGAAATTTCTGGATAGCAACGAAATAGGGAAAATTCCTCCAGTTCCTCCTGCACAATTCCTTTTCCTGGCTGCACCACGGGAGGTTCAGGTTGGATAGTTAGAAACACTTTTTCACGCAGAGCGCGGTGCAATCCTGGAGCAAGTCAGCAGAGAGCTAAAGGATTTTGGAGGTTTCCAAGACCCAGCTGTACAAAGCCACGGCTGCCCATATCTATTGTCAGCAATAGTTCCACTTCACAGAGGAAGCTAGGCTAGGCACTGCAGAGATTTTCTCTACCCATTTCAGTGATCCTGTGAGTCTCTTTTTGCAGTCCACAGGACAGAGACTGGCAATAGCAACTTCTCATAAAAGTCCTACGGTAACTACAGAGACAGTGCAAACACCTCCGACTTGGCCTTTACAAGCTCTGCATCTCCTCCATCATGGTTAAATTAAAAGACTTGGCTCAGAATGACTTTGCACAAATTGTACTTCCATGACTACAATGCAGCCAAACTATTCATTAACAGTGCCAGGCAGATTCAGATTCCACCAAACTGATTTGCTGGAAAACAATATTCTAAACCTTGCATTGAAAGTAAAATGCAAAATTCACCTTTCTTAGATCTACCTCACCTAGAAGCTGGCTTTTTTTTTTTTTTACTAACAGAACTTAGCTTTAGTCTCGACTAATTTTAGACTTCTGTGAATGACAATTCAAGAGCTGCAAAGAAGAAACACGACTACATGCTCTTTGTCTTCATAATATTGACTTTAACAAAAAAAGCAAGTAATTCTCTTCTAGATCAGTCAGTTGAAGTGGGCAACTCCAGCATGTATTTTGCTCCACACCAAGACAGCACTAGAGAAGACAGGAGCTCCAGAGGAGTCTGCTGCTGTTCAGTGACTCATGAGAACAGTTTAGCTCAGACTGGTCAACCAACATCCAAACACCTCAAGCTGTATTTAATGAATCCCACCCAGACAGTCTCTTTCCCTGCCTCAGAGAAACAAAAGGAGCATTGTTTTCTAGACCACAGTTACTGACATTCAAAACCAAAGGAATATAAGGAGGACAGACACATAAAATGCCAATATTATAATCTAGTCTAGCCTAGTGAAGTGACCTTTTTTACACAGATCATGGCAGACCCAGCACATCCTGCTCAGCCACACAAAATCCTGTTAGTGAAAGAAACTGGTAAGATACCTACTACCAGTGCACTGCTACTGCAATCCCTCCGTACACAACCTGACAAGATCAACTCACTGGATCTGAAACAAAGTGCATAGGGAACCACTGTTGATGAAGGTGCTCTGTTACCCAACACATTGAGAATTAACTTCCCATTAGTTTCCAGATTCTGAAATGTCTCCCAAAACTACACAGCAAAGTGGTATGTTCATGTATCAATTCACCTGCTACTCCTCTGTTTTACCAGAGCAGTTTGAACAGTGTGAAAGGGAAGCCCAGAGCGTTCTGCTCCCACAGCAGATAGTGAGACAATGAAGTAATTTCCACTTGCATTTGTGTATTCAAATGTAATTTGGAGTTGCCACACAACTCTTCATTGTTCCAACACCAACTTTGGACAAGACAGCCATATAAAAAGCCAGTCAGCTCTAAGTCCAAACAGCAACCAGGAACTAATGCGCAAGATGTACACATAATCTAGAAGGTGGACACTGCTGATCTCTACTACAAAGATCCATTTTTTAAAATCTGGAATTTGTGAAATTTATCCACCTTCCTAATAATCTTTACCTTTTATAGCAGGAGTGTCCCTCTGAAAATCAGTCTTAACTGGCACAGTTTCATAACTGCCCTCATTCTACATTGAAAGCAAAGGTAGCAGTGGATATGCTGCAGAACATCACAAATATTTTGCCTACCATTTAGCTTCCTACAACAATCTTGAGCCCACAAGTCTTCAAATTGTCCACAACTTTAATTTGAAAGCAATACATAACTATTCACGTGCAAGATAAATGAGTGTATGAATTAGTGACTAGGAAGAAATTAGACATATAGGAACATTGCAAAAACGTTTTCTCCTGTCCTACCCTGTTCTGAAATACGCTGAATTGTGTCCCAGAGGGATGTGTGATGCTATTACTCATCTCTAAATTTAAACACTAGACAAAAAAAAATTCTAAAATTGAAGTGCTGCTTGTGATATTAACACATGGTACAAAACTGAAAATGAATAAAAGCAAATCTTGCAAATCAACATCTGGTCCATGAGCATGAATGTAAACCAGAGGCAGAATAAATCACAACTATTATCCAACAACAGATGGCTTTGGCCTGCACCAGGATTTGCACTTAGATGAGATGATAATTTAAATACACGATACAGACCTGAGACTGCTGGCAGAATGACTGGAAAAATATCAGCCTGGAAAGACAATATTTCAAAGGAGACCCTAGCTTCAGCATTCTCATTTTGCTTTTGATCATCTCTACAGTTCAGTGATACTGAAGCCAGATGAAATGGACAGACAGATTAATACAGAGATACTAAAAATCCAGCCACAAATGCATTACCTTAATTTTGTATTTTGGGATACAGAAACATGTTTTCCTGGGGATAAGATCTGAAGCTGTTACTTGTTAAACTTCTGATTAATAATCATATGTATTGAGCCCTTGCCACGACAAAACATTCAGGACACTATATTATTAGAACATAATTATCCAAAGCTATAAACACTTGAAAATTAGGCATCCCTATAGTATTAATTTCTTCACTGTATCTTTCTACTGTGCTGGCTAATTCAGTGCCTGCTGAGCTGCTTTTGGACTCAACAACGCACAGACCTACAATAAAGATTTTAAGGGTTTTATAAAAGATCACTCTTGTCAGGGCTCTAACAGGGATTAAGCTTTGGAACCTTGCGTACCTCTAACATTCACAATCAACTGGCAATTGAAATCCTGTTCCACTGTGCTAGAATATTCCAAAACTGGTTGCTCAGCTTCAGGATATGTGTTTTGGTTTTCAAAGTCCCCTCTAGGTAACTTTTGGGCATCTTAGCTTTCATTTAAGAAAAATAATTGTTTCTAACTCTCACAGTGAAAGAACATAAACAGAACATCATCACTGCATACCATGAATTTTCATTAAATATCCTTGCAGCATGTACTGGAGGAAAATATTACCAGTGCTATGGGGAACGTTTAGAGATGTGCATGCAATTTGAGGGATACCCGAGTGGCACAGGACACAAAGAAATGGATTTCCAAGCCCACCAAGGCATGAGTTGTCTTTCCTCCTATCCCTGAGGTTACTTATCTGTCAAATGAATTTACTTAGATCGTTCTTTGTTGAGCTGTTGTGTTTAGGGTTTGGATAAGCATTTTTTAAAATCCTTTTCTAGTGTCTTGAACAAAAGCATTACCTATCAGAAAATAACTAATGTAACTTGATTTAAATGGGCTTTGTTACAGTGTATTTAGCACATCTGCCTAAGTAAACATTGTCACGCTACTGAAGGGCAAACCATGCCTTTGACTCTTCCCAGTGGTTCGGAGCATGTACCTGGAAAAGTACAGACGTGATCCACTTCTGCAACACAGACTCAATCTCACTTCTCACAAAGACTTCATCAGGGTGTCTGAATGACCCTTGCTCTTCATTATGAGATTCATCTCTGGTTAACTAAGGATAATCTTTTAGAAAACAAGTGACATTTGTTACTTTACAGGAATAAAAACTCCAAGGAGATTGGATTAAAATACCAAAGGAAAACCTCAATGTGCTGTTCTCATAATTTGCCTTGATGAGGAGATTTGATCTTTACCATTGCCTTGGAAACCAGCTATGTGCTAGAATATTGCAACTAACCAAGTTGCCAGAGCAGAGAGGGCAAATAGAGCCAGGCGCTTTGGTATGCCAAAGGCTACTGTGTCCAGACAGCTTCAGAAGACTTCTTACAGTAAACAAACACTGCAGCTGGCATTTTTTCATCTCTGTTTATGACTAAGAGGTCCCACAGGGAGTCATGCCTCAATTTCTTCATGCTGTGATTCTAGGACCACATTACAACCTCTGCTGATACAGGCTGAGACGCTTCCCACATCCCACTGAAGTTCTGGCAGCTTCCCAAAGCTGCTGGGGTCCATTTTTCTTTAACAGCACTACTTTTGGTAGTGCTCTGCACGTCCTGGCATCTTAAAAAAACCCCTATTAACTATCTGACCACATCTAGTGATCTCAAGATGAAGCAGATTGAAACCAGGTGGGTTTTTTTGACCATAAAACATTGTTCATCAAATCCATGTATTATTTTTCAAACCTGTCTTTCTGAACATCTTCAGAGATTTCAGGTCAGTGAGATCATGCTGGACCTTCTTTAGAGATATGCTTTCAGCCACACAGAGTATGAAACAGAAGTGTGCTTTTACAGGCCCAAAAAGCTGCGTGCAACTTCAGAGACTGCCTGTACAGTCCTCTGAGAAGCTGGACTTTCTAAACCCCTGGACTGACAGAGTTAATGAACCAGTGTTTCTTTCACAAACCACAGATTTTACACTTTTTGAAAATTTCAAAATAATTGTTTCAGGCTGTCTGGCTGTTGCCAGAGCTGTGATGCTTCTGTGCTCATCTACACAGGCCACCAGACCTGCAACTGAGCAGTACTGCAGCCTCTGGCTTGTGACTCCTGACCGGGAAACGGTACCTGTGATGCCAGAATTTCATTCTTAAGACAGCCAGAGCTGAACTTCAGCAGCTTTCTGGACACAAGAGGCTGTTCTCCTGGGAAAAGAACTTACTGCAATGCACTCATGGCCTAAAAGCTGATTCCCATTTACCGTGGCAGGCCCCTATACTGCAAAGCACACAGCACAGACCACGGTGTAAATGAGAATCAGGTCTTGGCATATGTTTCTGGTTTCCTCTGTCAGTTCAAAGAGGAGGTGTATGAAAGTTTACAAATTTGTAGAGGAAACGGCTGTATAATTTCACTATTGATTCAGTTGGGTGATGGCAACCATATGGTGTCCTGAGGATACACCACACTAGATAGAGTACTGGTCCATCTGAAAATGCCAGAAGTTCCTGTAACATTGTTTTTACTGTAAGTGGACATTAAACACGACAGTAACTACAGACGGGAGGGTGCCTCTGAAACTGCAGATATTCTACCATTTTAGTCCAGCACTTATATACGAAAAGCATGGGGATGCTTTTAAGAGTAGAAAAGAAAGAGGAAAGCAGCTAAAACCTCTACACAAACTGTGACTCAGCCACAATACTTGCTCATTATACCATGAACTGTAAACTTGTTTAACTTGTTTTTAAAGTTGATATGTTTATTTTATTTATTTTTTTTTTAAAGGTAGACCTTATAAATCCAAGTAGATTTACTCACTCCATCATGGATCATCACAGAGAATCCATGACACACATAGATGAGTATGGGAGCAAGTTAAAGACGGGATAACAACTGCAAGGAATCCACAGAAAACCCACAATAAAAATTCACAAGGTCTCAGCCTTTCTGCACTAGCTCTTGACAGCCCACCCTGGAAGGCTCCAGTAGTTTTACTACTTTGAGTTTAACAATAACAATTTAACTTAATTTGAAAGAGTACCAGTTCCGCATATATTAAACTTGAGGTTAGCTAGCATGTATTAACACAGTTTGATTTTTCAGCATACTTTAAAAAGACAGTTTGCAATCGAGAATTCAACTCCCAACCCCTAATCACACAATTTAATTACTTTTTTAAGTTTTAAGCTTATCTGGGGGTAGTAGAAGGGGGAGACTGTCCCATAAAAGGAAAGCTCCTAGAAGTGGTGGGAATAGAGCTTCTTTTTCTGCTTGTATTTTTGCTGAAAGTGCTCCTATTCACACTGATGCTGTTCAAGCCCAGTGTTTCTGTGCACAGGTGGTTTTTATGGCCTATACTTCGCACACAGCAATGAAGTGATGAGATATGCTTTTTAAGTGTTTTACCAGAAACAGCTCAATCCCACAGTCAATAAAATGTCCTGTAGTGTAAGATTACACCTTTCTGACATTCCCAGACAAATTTCTATAAGCAACACCTAACTGCACTCTGGACCACTTTCTGGTCACTGTCCTTGCAGAAAAGGGAGTTCCTATCCAGTTTAGTTCCCACATGAGAGACCTTCTAATGAAGAAGTCTTTAGTGCCTTTTATTGTCAACTGAGCTACTGCCAGATGTGATATGGCCTGGGCTCCAAAACTAAACTAACTGGAAAGCACCTCACTGTGAGTCAGAGAGCATTGTGAAAATTCCAGATACCTCAGAAGAATGGAAAATACACTCTGTTACTGGCCTCCTTTGGAAGAAGTTTCTTCCATTCCCTTCAATGGTAGCACTGCTGCTTGTGCTACCAGGCTCAGCTTTGGAGCATTTTCTCGGTGTAAAGCAGAACCAGTGGCAAAGAATCTCTTCTGATTTGCAAAATCAAGAGGTTATGGAATATAATAAAAAATATGGAAACCTGCTGTGAGGTATGTCCATTTGTGCAGTTCACAAACAGGCAGCAAATACCAGTAAAGCAAGAACTACATTTTGTCCCTTCTCCTTCTGGATTGAAATTATGTTACATTGCCTTTAAGACCAAAAAGAACCTAAAAATCAAAGGCAAAATTAAAGTGATCTAGTTTAGATTTTTTAAACGACTGCAAGTGTCTCAGGCATAGACATTAATACAGATCACCTCTCCTTGGTGTTGGGCCTTGAATCCCAAAAGATCCAAGACACAACAGCAGTCGCATATGATTCTATTTTAGAATAAAAAAAAAAAAAATCTCTTCAGGTGTAGAAGCAGACCAAGTTTCATAATGACTTGAGGCAAATTAAGCTTTTCTGATGCTGAAGCTGTTCCTGATTTCCTCTTCCTGCCTTGTCCTGGGCTGAACATTCCTGCTGCTGCCTGAGAACTGATGCTGTCCTCCTCTAACTCCAAGGAAACCCACCTTATCATGCTAAGATGGAAACAAGCAGTGTGTACAGATACGACACTTTTCCCTCCTTGTCTTCCAGCCACTGACCACTTTCAATTACTGTTCTAGGGATTTTACGACAAAGATGTGACTTCCATATATTTCATAGCTATTAGTAGATTTCTCTTCCATGAACTTTCTCAGTCATCCCTGGAATACATGCAAGCTTATAGCATCTATAATGCATTTTGCCAAGAAGTTCCACAAATCTATTTCTATTGTATGAATTGCTTTCCTTTCCTTGGTTTGAATTCATGTCTTCCTGGCTTAATTTGCTTCCCTTTGTTTCATTTAGTATCTTACTCAGCTCCCTCTAGGTAGAAGTTCAAGGTTACAATTGAGAGAGCAAGAATTAAAATGAAAGAGAACCTCATTACTTGATCAAGGTTTGAGAAGAACAATGCAACAACTTTCTAATACACAACTGACTATAATGCAAAGTATTACTCTGACACACCAAAAGCAGCTGTAAAACAAATGTCACATAAAGGTGGAAAAAATATATATACTATACAGTTTTTCTATCTTTCATGGTTTACATTCCCTCTATTCAATTTCCAAGACCAAAGAAGAATAATTATGCTTTAAGATAACACTGAAATATGCTGGTAATTAAGTATCTATTAGTCAAGCAACAGACTACCCAGTGGCCTGTGGGAAGGACTCCTGGTCTCCCTTCAGGATTCACAATACAAGCATAGCTCCAGAAGACAGGCCCGCTTACCTTCTGTTCCACTGAAACATCTATCTTTACTGTGTTAACAAAGTAACATCAGCTGTGAATTACCCAAAATGAACTTGCCTCATTTCCATCCAAGCTTTCTGAATCTCATTTTTAACTTGCAACACATCTTAAATAAGAGGCACAAAATACCATCAGCCTTCCCCTGTGCATCAGAAATACTCCAGGAAATCACAGTTTACTTGTGTGTACACATTAATCAGGCACACCATGAAGCACAGCAGTGCCAGTCCAATTGCAATGGAGAATGATGTGAAGGCACCCCATTTTGACTTTATTTCTATCATAAACATATTCTTCCTTCTAATTTTGTCTTTTTACCTCTGTAGAGGAAAGAGAAAGAAAGGACATGTGAACATGGAGGGCACAGGACAGAGACTGGACAGAAATCCAACCAATTAAACTTGTCTGCAGAACTGCTTTGCAAGGCCCAAAAGTAAAGAACAATGCATGCATTTGCTATGATGTAATTTTGGTTTGGCAGCAGATAAAAAAAAATAATTCCTAAAGGCAAAGTAAGAGGATGTGAAGAACAGAATTCTATGTTTAAATAAACAGTTTTGGTTAAAATCATATAGGAAGGTTTTAAGGACTTGAAAATGCTTTCATAATTTGTGCATGTGTTATTTGTGGAAATTTGTCGAATTTCAAGATAAACTAGAAAAGGTTTGTCTACATGAATAGTAGTTCAGTTCTGGGCTTCGGTGAAGACAAAAAAACATCCCATGTATTGGTGGAAAAGTTCTTCCTGTAATATTTGATAAGAATCAAATTTTCTTCTAAAGGCTCTTCCAATCAAATGAGCATCATAAAACTGGGACATGTTTGCTCCAAGTTACTTGAAAATAGTGTTTCCTCGACATTTTCCGTCCTTCCCGTGGGCTGTGTAAGCACAGAAATTCAGCTCACCTGTAACTCCCAGTAGAGTCCGTCAATTACCCTTGTAGATTTTACAAAGTTTTAAGACCCAAAAGGAATTAATTGTTTTATAACTACTACCCATAAAAAGAAATTTCCCTCCTTCTCCAATTCACTGCAGCAGGGATCTGCTTTTGCATAGCATCTGCAGGCTATTAGTTTTGCAACTGCAATCTGTAATTGCAAAAAACATGTAATTTAGGTAGGGCTTGTGAATAAGGTCCAGTAAAACCAAAAAGGATATAATCCAGATTCTTTGCTTCTTTGACAAAACGTTAGCCCAGAGTTTCTATATTTGCCTGCAAGACCTCAGGTCTTCTACATAAGATAGATTTTGGATTCCCAGAATCACTGCCCAGCTGGAGATTGCCCCAAAAGAGCGCACACAACACAAACTGAATGAGGAATATTATGATCAACAAGCACCTTTTTCCGCTGTTCTTTCCTGTCCCACATCCTTTGGCCTCATACACTCAATGCACCTGAAAATACCTCTTAACCTCTCCGACAGCAATTCAACTTCACCCAAATGGAGATATCACCTCCCAGCAGTGGCAAGAAACGATGTTTTAGGTCAACCCACAGGCAAGCGCTTTATAAATACAGGCAGTACTTTCAGTAAACTGCTAGATCTTGTTTGCAATGTCAGTAACTGAAGGGTAAAGTGGCTTTAGGAGCATTTCTCTAAGAAACCTGAAGAAATGGGTGCTCTTCCTGATTTCACTACAGAAAACAGTTTCCTCCACCTTCCACATTCTGCCAAAGTTGAATAAAGGCATGCTTTTATATAACTTCCTGCAATGCAAATGCCACTGTCAAAACCACAAGAATAAAGCAACAGGAGAGATACAGAAAGAAACACAACCAGATAACAAGGAAACAAATGCTCTTCTCAGTCAGCAGCAAGACTGCCTTTTTGCTTGAATCCGCGAGATTTACCCAGACCTCTGCAATGACTTCAGCTCAGACTTGGGTGGGTCTCTCTACGTCTTGGCAGCAGGGACAGGCAAAGTTCTCAGGCTGCCAGTGGCTGGACGGTGGTCTGGCACACTTGGGCCAGTGCTGGTGCTCCAAATCCAAACTACCTTTTGTTTTTCCCAAAATCTCACTTCAGAGACAACACGGTTTTAGTATCAACATGTAGTGTGCTGAATCCAAATTTGATGGCAGCGTTTTAATCTGAGAAATGTGTATTGCATTACAGATGCCTGTTGGAAAGATGTTTCTCATTTTGCGTATCCCAGGACATCTGTATGGCTGAGGATTTCATCATTCATAGTTTCTTCTAATTAAAGAGATATTCAATACAATAGTGTTAAAGAAACTGTTACCTCTGTTATTAATAATCTCAGCTGAAACAAGATAGCGTGAAGATGAAGTTTCCTTTCATTTTTTTTGCCCATTGGTTCACAAAACTCATATTTACCCCAACCTGATGAGCTTTCTTCTCTTCACATTTGTAGCTAAGTTTCACTTTGTCTAAATCTCAATTCTGAGTCCATTTTCTTTTGCCAAACGTCTGCCCTACCTCACACTTGGTGGTAAAAAGGATCCTGGATACCTGGCATTGAGGATTCTTCCTTAATCACCGCTAACCTACCATACAGAAGCACACTTCAGAATGGCTGGGCATATCCTGCAGTTGACTGAGCACAGCCACCAGAACCAAAAGGCTCCTCTTCCACCCCTCAGCTTTCGCACCTTCTGTGCCAGCCTCTGGCAACTGCCAGACTCTCCTCTGAGTTCCCTGAACTCTAAGCTGTTTTTCTGCCAACATGATAAATTGCTCAAGGACAGATCTGATGAAAAGGCACAACCAAGGAACTGACACTGGTAACAACTCTCCTTTTTGGTGGTGGTAAACTGTTGAATTACTCACAGGTTTTTATCCTAAAAAAATCCTGGAAGCTGCTCATGTGTATCTAAGGAAAAGAAGAAATCATCCAATTATTATTATTTTTTTTTTTTACTGCAGTGCTGTGGGAATTCATACAAGCCATCAAAACTTACAGCACTGTGACGGAGGCAAGGCACTGTGCACCTTCCATGACCAAACCAGCAGTTTCCCTAGAAGAAAGCTTTCTCTTGTGACAATAGTTTACTTGGATCCTCATCTGAAGCCTGACTGATAAAGGATAAACACAGGAGTATAAACTGGTGTAAAAACATCACATTCCTTGTCCATCTGTGTATGTGAGTAACTGCCTGCCTGTCATAACAATTGAATTAGGAAGATCACAGGCACCAGATTAGATTAAAAAAAGTGTAAGGTCAGCCTGAGGAAGATAAAAATGTAGAAAGATGCTTGCTTGCACGCTACTCAAAAGACAGATCAGGCTACAGCTTTCAGGCAGGGACTGTCTTTCTTCCTGGAGAGCAATATGTTTTCTTCTATCAATACTTGCCAACTCTGAACCACATTTAAAACATACTGGCTGGAGCAAATAGAAGACTTTCATCTCCCCACTTAGGGGGAGATTAATTTTTTCCAGCTTTAGAAGTCTGATGAGCTGACTAGGCTTCCCTTAATATCTACAGAAGGAGAGAGGCACCTCCCAAAGGAAATTCATCCCATGCAATAGTGTTTTGAGATAGGTGGGAAAACTTTAAAGG
The DNA here is from genome assembly GCA_039877255.1 of Loriculus beryllinus. Taxonomy (NCBI): domain Eukaryota; kingdom Metazoa; phylum Chordata; class Aves; order Psittaciformes; family Psittacidae; genus Loriculus; species Loriculus beryllinus. Next base: position 49,024 of record JBCJKH010049556.1, read on the forward strand.
AGCTTTTCTGCCTCATTAAGTAAAGAAGGAACCTTGTGCAGTGCTTGAGAATTTGTGGTGCTTGGTAGTTCATAAAGCAGCAACAGCAGTCTGTGAAACAATTTAAGAAATAAACCCAGATGCAAAGAAGTTACAGAAGAAAACCAGAAGTAGTAGAGGAACACAGCAAATCAAGCAAACCTAAGCCAAATTCAGGGAGTGTGGCCAGGGCACTGAGGAAAGTTTTGTGACCTTCTGCTCAGCACTGTGAAACTATAGTTGGAATAGTATGTAAAGTTTGGGGTCCCCTTCTCCAAAGCAAAGACAGATGTGAGGAAACTGGAGCGGGTCTAGCAGAGACTACCACGATCAGGCCAGCGACTGAAACATGTGGTCTGCGAACAGAGATGAAGGGAGCTAGGCTTGTTTAGTCTGCTGAAGAGGAGACAAAGCAGCCAATCCAGGAGCAACCTGTAACTACCTGAGGGTAGTTGAGACAATGGAACCAAGCTCCATAGTGGTGGATTTTTACAAAATCCTTTTCATTAATGATTATTTAGAAACTCTGGTGTACAGGGAGACAGTGCCAGTGATATCAAACAGAAACAAACAGGTGCAGTTCTATGCCTTTATCTCTGTACATCTCACCTGACGTGCTGCTAATTTAAACATCTAGAACTACAATTAATGCTTTTGCCTTCAAGTATTCTAATTAAGTGCATTTTGCTTGTGAAAGAAAATTCAAACTAATTTCAACATTTCTGTCAATATTCTGCAAAGTACGATACAACCATATCAGAGAACCACAGAAGCTGTGTTTTCATATATGTGGGTTTAAAAAATGAAATGCCCCCGTGACAACATTATACCAAGCCACTGGAGCTTCCAGGTTTTCTATTTCAAAATACAGGGGACTTTCAGGTCAAAGAATGGCTCTTTGGAATTCTAATCACAGAATAAAAATGTGAAGAATGATGAGTGAAGGTTTTTAGACAAGTAAGTACAACAGTGTACTCTCAGACACTGAGTCTACAAATACTATGCCAAAAAACCTGATTTTACTATATGGACAGCATCAATTGCATGAACACTTTTTTAATCATTTGAGCTAGACTCCCATATGAATCCTTCCCTCTTTTTCTTACTACTGTAGTGGTTTTAATTCTATGCAAGAAGATTAAACATCTTGGACTCACTACAACTTCCACAATACATAAGAGGTACTGAGCACCCTGATGGACCTAACCTTTCCTCCAACACAGCTGGAGGGCCACTCAGTTTGTCGTCAACCAACTTAATAGCTATATACCCTATTTCTTCTATTACCCAAAATCACCAATGCAAATATCTAAACAGGCCTTCAATGCAAGGGTATGCAGAAGAGCATGAGCCTGAGGCTACTTCATTCTGGTGGATGCGCTCCCTTTCATTTCCATTGCCTCTTGCTCTTCGAATATCTCCTGGCTCTGTAGAAGCTACCCCTGACCTGCACAAAGCAACATGAACTCCAGGCAGTCCCCAAGCTGCAGATCATTTTCCTCTCCCCCTCCTGATCACACAGGAATCTACTTCTAAGCATACCAAAAGTGCACACAGCCCTGCAACAACTGCACATGCCATTACTGGGAGGGAAACGCACACAAAGAGCACAACAGCACCTTGTTTGATGGGTCAGATTCAATACTGTAACTTCATGCAAGCCAAAGAAGCTGTATAAAGGCTTTGTAAGGATATTTTCAAACAGAAAAAGTACTGCAAGCAGATAAAGGTGATTTGTAACAGAATTGGATAAAAGGTGCCATAACTGAGATACAGATTTCCGGGTCTATTTTCCTTCTTTTAATCCAGACCAGCCTTGTTGTTCAGCATCTATTTTCTATGAATTAAGTTTCTGGAAGTGATTTCTATAACCAAACAGGTAAATTCTTCAATCAATTATTAAGATTTGGAGAGATTTATACAGTCCAATACAATCTCATCCATGTGAAGAGATCTGCAGGAATTATCTGCAGGAAGATAATGGACAGTGATGGTTATAACTGCCAGGAAAACAGAGGAGGGACAGAAGTGCTGTAGTGAATGAAAAGCTAATTATTCACAAACACACAGGACACCAGGCTGTTCTCCCTGACAAGGTCTTCAGCCATAATCTCCTGTTTACTGACACACACGTGCAAGACAATGAGACTGAAGTACATACACACTTTTTACATGCATTTGTTATGTCCTTTTGACAAGCCACATGCTGTGGGTGAAATTCTCATCCTGGACTGCCATATGAAGCTGATACTAATCAACTCTACACTGAAACGGAAATATCATGTCATGACATTGCAACAGTTTTCCCAGCTGGCTTAAAACTCCTTTTTTAGCATTTATAGTATCACCTCTGTGCTTAGCCTGAACCTGAAGAGTTCCCTTCTGCTTGTGTAAATGTAGATCTTTACAATAACTCTTTATTTTCCTAGAGCCACAATTAAGTGCTTTTGTAAAAAATTTACATCAAGAAAACTGCTGCATCTGTCCTTTTTCTCCAAATGTTTATGCCCTGTTTTATTTTTGCCCACATTTCTCTACATGAGTGTTTTGGAAACTGAGCTTGAGAATTTAGGAAACTTCTTGCACCTTTGTTGCCTGCCGAAAACTTACAGCTTTCAGCTTGTAAGCAAATTCCAAACAGATGGCTTAGCAAAAGCAAAGAGAAACCCACAGTGTCCTTCCCTGATGCCTTCTGGAGATGTTGGCTCCAGACTACCTAAGGTAACACAACGGTTCCTTTTCAATCTTGTTTTCCAGCAGTCACCTGTCCAGTGACTACCTACTGAGCTCCTGATCTTGATGAAAAACTCCAAGTCCAGGCACTCAGGACTGTTCCTAGAAAGGAGGAAAGCTGCATGCTGGTTTCCTGGAAAGGAGATTAAACAAGAGCCTCCCAGATGCTAACAAGTGACTCAATCCAGGAACCCCCACACTGGCCAAAGCTTCAGAGAAGGAACCATCATTTAAGAACAGCTTGGGAATGTCCAGTTCTGGAGCCTCAGGGGAGAGTACTGTTTAATGCGCAGCAGCCTAACTGGACTAAGATGAAGAGAATAAGGTTTGTGTACCTTGCGGAGCGAGCTCTCAGTCTGAGCACAGCTTAAGACTGCTTTCCTCATATTGCGTATGACATCTCTTTGAGAAAGCTGACACTTCAAAATTCATTTTGGATAGTCACAACACTAAGGAATGATAATAATAATTTATGCAATGCAATGGTTAGTGGAGCTTTGTTAACCAACCTCCAAGGGCAGTGGCCATATGGAATTTAACAGATAGGCCATTTCTTCCTCTCATGGTATACCACGCTGCTGAGTTGTTCACATGCCCCTCCCACATAGCTTTGCCTTCTCTTGATCAGAAGTATTTACTAGTGCCAGCATGATTCATAGGCACATTTGAACGTTTGCAATCAAAACACAAAGAGGATTTCCTGACCTGTGGTTTCCAGCATGAAAGATCTCTCAGCTTAGCCCAAGTTAGTCCAAATTCTTAATCACTGACCCAAAGATGGGCAGTTTCTGTCAACTACGCTGGCAAAACTCCGGTTTATCCAACTACATGGTGAGGAGCAAGTTATACCAGGCATGAAACAAAACTATCATTCTTAGACCCATCTCTCTGCTTCAACTATCACAAACAAAAGTCCACCCTACTGAGAGCTGGTATGAAAATACATTCTAAAAGAATTAAGCTATGGACACAGGCAGAACACACCTATATAGGAGTCTTTAAAAGAGCATTTAACCATAGAGCATACACTTCTGCAGCAGACCCATCCTGATACTGTGATAAGCACAGTGAAGAAAAAAAAAGACCGCATTCTGAGGAAAAGGCCCTATTGCTTTCTAAGAGTCTTAAAGAGCAGATTTAGGTGCCAGAGAGTCTCCTAACATTTCCTAGCCCTTCATAAGGAGCAAGTGAATTTCTGCACCTACTGCATCCCAGTAAAAAGCCCACAGGCAACCACAAGTCCAGAGGCAGAAAACAAGTTTTACGTTCTACTCTCAGTTTTAAAGTCAGTTACAAGTTTCAAATCCCAAAGTTCAACAGATGAAAATGTACAGTTAATTTTATCACACTTCTTGTCCTGGGAGTGTGATTTAAAAATAAAACCTGGAAGCCACAAGTGTTCTGTTTGGTCCAGTGGGAGGTGATGATGACCAACACACACTTGTAACACCTGGCTCTTACTTCATGAAACAAGCTTTGTGCGCTGTCCAGCCAAAAATCTGGCAAAAGAACTAATTCAAACTGGAAGCAAATAACTTTCTCTGACCAGAATTAACTCTAAAAGCGTGCCTAAGATTTTAAATGCTGCTCTCAATGTAGTATTATCATAATTAACATTCATTAAAAGGTATGATTTCTATTGTGGTCACAAACACTACCTAATGTAACCAAGAACATCTCAGTTCTGCAAATTCTGCTTTTCTAAAGATTCTGTCTAGAGTTGTCAGAAATAAAATCTGGAAATTTAGTCTGAAAATCTAGTCTGAAGCTGTGAAGTCCAACTAAGAAAATAAGCATGGGTATTTCAAAGTGCGCTCTGCATATACTTAATTCAAGGCAAATAAACTATCATGAAGGTCATTTTTTCATTCAGAAGCTCATTCCTACCAAACACAAGTCAATGCCACAATGGCTACTGCAGCTGCAGAGCTGAAGGTGTCATTTTTGTCTTTATACAGCTAGGGCTTGGTCAGCATCGATTCCATAATTAAATACTGCTACAGATCCAAAGCAAGAGCCCATCATTCCCTTCTGGGAACTGTTCAGAATAATTAAAGCCAAATTTTCTTCAATGATTACCATGCTATCACTAGAGGAAAATGCATTACTACCTAGCATTATTAAAGTATTATTAATGCATTATTAAGCTTGTGTTATTTCCTGAAGGAACTGAGTCAGAGCTGCATTTCCACTGCCTGCTCTAATTGAATGCACATTACTTGTTTGTGGATAAACTTCTGTTCCTGCTCACTTTAATGTCAGCAGTTGTTTGTTCTCTACTCTTAATAAGTGAGATACCGCTGTCACTTCCTTGCTGAGACAATTCCCTTTTTATAATCACATCTTCTTCCCACACTTCCCAATTATACTTCTCTAGCCTATGTCCACACCAATTTCATAAGCAGTGGCTCTTTTACAGAGGCTTTCCAAAACCAACAATCTTCCTCTGTTTCTTGCCCACAACTCTTTGTCTGTCAAACATGCAGCATATTTTAAATACATGTATACTATTACTGGTCACGTCTGTCTGCAACCAGTTTGGGTTTTGGAGACATTTTTTGCAGTATGTTTTATTTTCACTATAATTATCTACAGTGTATGTTGTCCTTCCAAATACTAGTTTAAAAATAACAAAGTATTAGTTAGGCCTGGGACATATAAGGCTGAAAGAAGTTTAGTGACAGCATTAATATGATTCATGAAGTTCCAGCAACCATATAGAAGACAAACAAATCAAGAATATACACACAAATCCCAAGAGTATCTTTTGCTCCATGCCAGACATACTCAAAGAACTTTTCTGTCTGCTTATACATCTGTCCTCAACACCACACTCATTCTCAATTTTATTTGGGGGACAGTGGGATATAAAGGGATCCAAAGAGATGAAAATCAGAATGACTAAGACTTTGCTTCCAAAATGTCTTGGAGAGCTAGTAACAGACAAGATGCTTCCAAAGGAAACAAAACCTCACTTCATGTGACAGCCATTACCTTCCTTCTCAGAAATGTGCTTTGCATTCTTATTCAGGTCCGTCCTAATCACTGTTTGCATCTGGCTGAGCCAAAGAGCTGCTGCCTGGGACACACTACTGCAACTGGCATTTACTGGCTGCTCCTTTTTGGTTTCCACTTGCTGCGCATCCAAGGTGTCTCATTGCCTGGCTCCTTCTCTTTCTTCACTCAGTCTGATTGCTTGCTACAGCACATGCATAGCCCTTTGTTACTTCACTCTTGTAAGTAAGTTCTTACATGGGAACACAACCTCTAGGCGTTGCAGAGTAACAACAGGGAGAAATAATGAAGAAATTGGAGGTTTTGCTGGAAAATACTTGAAGACATTGATAGAAATTATTTTGAAGAATTGAGATCCTTTAGCTGAAAGCCTACAAAAACTTCTTTGGAGCTTCCTGTTACTTGAACTCGGAGCTGTGTTGCTCTTGTACACATGTATTTTGATAATCCCAGGATTGAGGTAAAGCCATTTGTGCTCCATAGACCAACATAAGTTTTCAGACTTAATCTTAGATTATTATATTTCTCTCTGGAGGTTTTTAGGCTAAGCTCTTAAGATGCTACCAAAAGCAACATCTTCCCCACCTGAGTATCCAGAAGGCCATAGAGAAACCTTTTCCACACCACCTCCCTTTGACAGTCATTTTTCCCTACTCCTAACCTACCAGGAATATTCCACACAAGGAAGGACAGTAGTTCAAGAAAGATCAGAAAGCAAGCTTGCTTCACTGTTTTCATAGGAATAGCAAGGATTTTGGAGGAGAAAGTTCTCTCTGATACAGAAAAAACCCACAGTTTAGCCAGAAAAGAAGGAATTTGCAACAAAGAATGCAGCATGCCAGACTTCATTTTCACTAGTGACATTCTGAATGGAAACAGGAGGTTTTCATAATGGATTTTCAAATTTGAAAGTCAAATACATCCATAATTTGACAGAGGCTGGTTTGCAGAGCTTCAAGGCATGCTGAAGCACAATCATCACACACACCGTTTGCTTTCTCAAATTTTCCCAGGGAGGCAAGGGCTGGCCTCACAGAGAAGAGAGGCTAAAGGGTGACCTCTGCTCTTAAAAGGACAGACAATCTTATCATAGATGCCGAGCCCTGAGCCTCAGTTCCTTTCCACAAATATTATTCTCAGCATCTGTATACAATATAGGACAAGCTCTTAAAATCCTGGGATAAAGCAGTTTTTTCCTCTGAATAGCTAAGGTTAGGCTCCCCAGGAGAAAGGGGAGTTTGTAAAATCTTTCACAAAAAATGTATGTTAACTAGCAGCAGTTGCAAATGTATTAGATAGCTAACGTGTCTTTCAGAGCAGCAGGACTATGTGAGTCTAATCATTTTAAATGAATAAAAGACCAAATTATACATCCCAGTCCACAGAAACCCACAAAGTCAATGGCAGAAAACATCACGTTCAGTGAAAACCACCCATTGTCAAGTGCAACGCAATAGGAGAAAAGTATACGTTAGGACTGAATTTCTGCCTATGAAACATCATCTAAAGCTGACTTCTTATAAAGCAGCTTTGCCTGCAGGATGTAGATGGCATCAAGAGTGCAGTGAATGGGAACCTGTCTCACCCTTCCTCTTTGAATCAATTCAGGCTATTGCCATTACTGTGTGCACAGCGCAGCAAACTACTGCTGCACAAGCACATCAAAGGTAGGCATTATAATTTTTTGCTGCCTGAAAAGTAATATATCATCCCAAATACAATTAATACAGCAAAGGCTTATTGCCAACAAAAGCAAAACACAGATATTTTTATTCCTAGCACACTGAGCATTCACACAAAGAAAGAACTAAAGTTCTGATTTAAATTTGGCTTAATCACTTCAGTGAAAATTTGTTTGCAGAACTTGAGAAATCCTTAAATGCTCACTGCAGATGTTGGCTTGCAGGACCAGAAATTCTCATCCATAATAATACGTTTCCCTGAAGCTCTATGGTTTATGGCACCAAAGCAGATATTTACAAAGTGAAATTCTGGTCCTAATTAAGCTGGTGAAGGCTTGCCATTAATTTCCATTAGGCCAGCATCACTCCTGCTCTAACCAGAATCACCTTTTAATATTTTTTTTTTTTTTACTGCAATATACTGTAAGATACTGTATACGTGCTGCATTAACTGCAGTTGGCAAACTTGGATATAAGGAGGCATTGCACTTTGAAATCAATGAAGAAATTAGTGAGAGGAAATGCTGGTAGCCTTCTAAATTTCCCAAGAGAATCAGACTTTAAACCACGCTTTCCTTAAGAACAGTAATTACATTCTTACCCTGAAAATTTCACTGTCCTTAATAAGCCTGCAGAAATGTCATTACAGGGTCACTCACAGAATCTTCCAGGATGAGGAAATCTGCTGTTTAATCACTGCAAGTTGTAGGGACTCTGATCCCAACCACACGAGTGAGATGATCTGGAGCAGCATACTTCAGGCCAAAGTAAATTGGAAAGGATTTGTTTTTTTCCAATGATTTACTTCATTACCTTCTATTCAAGTAATTCTAGAAATAATCTCCAGGTCTGAATACTCCATGGCAAAACAGATGTGAGCTCTGAGAGAGAACTGTTTGGGTGCCAGGCTTACAGGAGAACTGCTGGGGCAGCCAGGTGTCTATCTTCCTGCTGACAGAACACACTGGATCAACTAACTGGAATTTTGCAGCCATGCTCCACTGGGGTTTTGAAACATACCAAGCAGACTTGGTATCACAGACCTTAAAGGGGAGCAATCAAAGATGCTGGCAGTGTAACAGACTCAATTCTGCCTCTCAGGCCTGGGAGTAATGGAAGGAAGTTTCAGCACCAACTGCAGACTCCCAGTGTGCTTCAGCAGAGCTTAAACTGCTGTACCCTTTACACAGAAGCATTGTATCTTGTTCTTGGTGCCCACTGCACAGACCTCCCAGCTCTGAATGTGCTCCCAGAGCCAATCCAAACCAGCACAATTTATAGACCCATTGGAAAGGCATAGCTTCTGAATGCTGGAGCACTTAGGGACAGCAGAGGGCTCAGCTATGAACATATACAATGACGAATGCGTATTTTTTTACAGTGTTAGGTGTCAGTTTCTACAATGCTATAAGACCACTGAAAAAATGGCTTCCTAAAAGAAAAGCAGCAAGAAAAGTTAACTTCCTAAAAGTTAAACATCTCAAGAAATAAATGGTGGTGAGCCCTGCCTACAAGAGATGCTGGCTGCTGCGGTCTGGCAGGGCTGCGAGACAGCACTGCTTCAGTTCAAGAATTCTTTTTTTACTCACTGTTAGTTACGTATTTCTTCTTGTTTAAAAATGGCATTACAGATTCCACTCGCAATAGCAGAAAATTAATTTCTCTAAAGTCCCAGAGTGAAAGCTCTGCTTCTCGTACAGACTCAGCTGACCCAAATACTATTTTATTTGCCTCTCTTCTCCTTATAAAAGAAAATAAAATCAAACTCCAACTGTACATACGCAGACATGGAAGCCTTCCAAGGCAACAAGAGAAAGTAAAACTGATGAGATCATGAAAAATTCAGTCTTATAGGCAGTTACAGGTACCAAGCATCATCAGAGAGAAGATGAGATAGTGCATGGCAGGTTTGCTCCCTTACCTTGCACCTTCTGAAGCCCTGGCTGAGTTCTACTACATGAGAAGCATGGGCAGTCCTAGAAAATGCCATTTTCTAGGAAGTCCAAGGAACTCAGGACACAGCTCCTGTGGTGCAAGTGAGAACATGCAGAAAACACACAAAAAATGTGTCACATTTCATCACATGTACACAAGAGAGATGCTTGGTTATGTGACACTGCACAGAGCAGAAAGCATGTGGAATGAAGATACCAGAGACATCAGGTGGAAGTGATCTCTGGGGATCCTCAGTCCCACCTCCCACTTGGAGCAGGACCATCCTCAAATACCAGATCCATCCATTCCCTGGAACTCTCAGCTGGATGATTCCTGTTTTTTTGTATATGGCTTATAACATCTTATTAAGTGCTTGGGAGTGTCTGTAGGGCAAGCAGCCAGAAAGGAGAACAAAACAAGAAGAGCATCTCCAGGCCTTGCCTTCCAGCTTGGACAAACGAGCAAGCAACAAGTGAGCAAGTTTATGTTCTGAAACACTGAGGAGGAAATCAGCCCCTCTCTCAGCTCCTAAGCATCAGTGAAAAACTAACTGTGCTGCAAAGAATATGAAGTTAGCAGTCCTAAGGAGAACGTGAAAGGGTGCTTCCCAGGCTGGGGCTCTGCTGATGGCAAGAACGCAACCCCTTGGGCTGCGCAGGAGTCCCTTCTTCCGCACTCACAAAAGAACCCAAGCAAGGAATTTAAAAATGTCTCAGGGCAGAGCTTGTCATTAGATTAGTTTCACCCTGCTGAAATAATAAGTGAGGTAATGCATAAAACTGCCTTCAATTTGAGGATATTTCATTCATAAACAGACACAGCAGCAGCTTTGCTACAAAATAAACTTTCTACATGATTTTAAAAGTCCCCACACCTGTCGTTGCAATAGGGCAGACCCAAGCAGTAGAGATTCTGTGGCACAGGACACTCTGTTTCCAGGGACAGCTCTGCAAGTCAAAATGAGAGCTGGCAACTTCTAGGTCATTAATCTGACAGTGTAAACAGAACCTATGTACATATGCATGCATTCAGGTGGACTACAGCAACAGCTGCAATTGAAAAACTAGACATACACTACTCTCCTTTTTGTTCAGAGTTTCCAGAAAAACTTTTATATCAATTCTCCACCCCCTTCTACTCATCCTCAGGATATGTGGAGCCTGGTGCTGGCTATATTTGTGTTGCTAGCTGAAAGAACAGCAGAACATGCCAAGCATTTAATAACAAAATTCCAGCCTTGTGACACAACCCAGTAATCCGAAGACTGGAAACTAACCTCATATTTCTACTCTGCATAAAACCCTAATCCTAACAAGAGCACCGCTATTTTTATTTTGCCTGAACCTTTTCTAAAGACGTATATTTCACAAATTAAGACCAGGTTGAACTGGGTTATGTTACCTGGATACATATGGCATGTACAGATTGCTAGAACTATGGCAACACAGAAACTGCTGGAACTAGTTTTGCTTATCTGTGTGCTCTTACATAGAACTAGTTGCAGCTGTATGAGTGTTGTAAAGGCAACTACTGGTCCTCCACCATCATGGGATCCCTCTCAGGACACTCCTGTGATGAGGAAACAAACGGAATTACTGGGTCCTATGAAAACCATGGCTGGTCATGAGCACACATACAACAATTCCGATCTAGTATTACGAACGCAAAATAGTAAGGCAGGACACTTATCAAGTCAAGACTCCAGTTTCAGGCCAGGACAAAGATGCTTCATAGAAATGTCTAAGGACTAATGAAAACCTCTGGAAAAGGGAGAGAATAAACTGTCACAACTACCAGCTGGCATTTCAACCACTGCTTGCCTTGATCATCTCCATCACTAGATTCCAAGAAGCTTCTCACTACTGCAGCTGTCCTGGCTTCAATATCACTCAGGCTTGCAGTACATAAAGTACCATCAAATACCTGGAATTCAATTTTAAACCAGCTTTCATGGTCACTAACTGAACTGCAATGTGAGGATGTGCCTGTGTGTGCAGCACAAGCCTATGCCATATCCCGGCACAGACAGCAGAATTGCTTATCTGTCTTTACTTATAAGTCACAAAACAGCAGAAAAATGGTGCCACTGCATGCAGTCCTGTACAGGTGCAGTATGTGGCACACAAAACTGCAAATGCAGTTTTAGGGGAAGACAGAAATGACATTATGTTAAGCTAGCAGAATAATATGTGCGCAGGGTACATTTACTCCTATACCCAGAAGCACAAAAGATTTATACACCTATGAATAAATATCCAGTTAACTATTCCAATTTTTGGACTCTTAACATGTGTAAGTTTAACCAGAGGGTTCATGCAATTTTGTGTTGTCATGTCCTGGCACTGGGCATATTTTACAAAGACCATTATCTGGCCATACTACTGTAAAAGATATACAGAAGCATCATTTATGAAGAACCAAATTTAGACTCAACCTTGCCTAGGTCATCTTTTGTGTTAGAAGAAAATACACTCAGTATGAAAAACATCCTCATGGATACACATAAAAGGCCAACTACTACACTTACTCTGCGAAATGACACCACATAGAACGTGTCCTCCTTTCTGCGAATAGCTTCAAAAAAATCTTGATAGTTCCTTGGAGAGGCATAATACACTTGCAGCTCATTCCCTGAGTTCCTGCTGAAATGAAGGAGAGGAGATGGCAATTACTTTAGACAAGAAAGTTAACTTCAGTGAGACAATGACTTTATAAAGACCTGCTTTTCAAAAGATCAATGGCTCTTCATCCATTGAGAAGCATGACAAACATTAAACACAGGTAAAGAAAGTTAAACTGATGGGTATTTTTTGAAAGTTAAAGGTGAATTAGAAGTCTTGCTGTGGGAAACTTTTCCCAGCTTGATTTTCTTCATGCTTCTGAGGCTGGCAAAGGCTTGCTTGATAGCTCAACAATAAAGGAAGGTTCAAGTCAACCTAAAGTGTCTGAAAAATTGTGATGACTTTTGAAAACAAATTTTAGAATGAAATGTCATTCTGAAATTATTTTTTTACTGTTGAAAATCCAAACCACTCAAAATGAAAGAAGCACAAAGTTATGCATAAACAGAACTTTTAATTTACTGTCAAGTGACAAGATTTGCTCTTGATTTTCAATTTAGGCAGTAGAAAAAAAATAAGATATTTACGTAATTCTGAATTATCTTTTTTCACAATTCTCATTTTACTTTTATATTATAAACTATTCTAAGCAAAAACACTGGCAAACCATACAATCATGGTACTTTCTACTGTTTATCTTGGAAAAATGAGAAATCCCTAGCACATATTGCTATCATGTATATTTCCCCAATCCTATTCAAAAATAACATTTCATTTAATCACAGAATTGACTAGGTTGGAAAAGACCTTTAAGATCCTTAAGTCCAACCACTACCACAGGACTTCAAAGTCCACCACTAAACCATATCGCTAAAGGCCTCGTCTACACGGTTTTGAACACTTCCAGGGACAGTGACTCCCTGGGCAGCCAGTTCAATGCCTGAGCACCCTCTCTGTGAAGAAATCTTTCCTAATATCCAATCTAGACCTTCCCTGGGGCAGCTTGAGATGCTGCCTCTTGTCCTGTCGCTTGTTACTTGGGAGATCAACGCCCACCTCACTCTATCCTCCTTCCAGGTAGTTGTAGAGAGTGATAAGGTTCCCCCTGAGCTTTCTCTTCTCCAGACTAAACAACCCCAGAATTTAATCAGATTGGAAAACTGTACTTACACAAAACCATTACCTGGAACTTTAACCAGTCATTTTAATTTTTTCCCACTTTAATAACATACTGTCTGTTTGCAGTATTTGTGGCAAAAACACTGGTCAGGCTATCCCTCCCAAGCTGTCTTCTGCTGACCCAGATTTCATACTACGGCGGCTAATTTAGATTATTTTGGTACGTTTCTAAAATATACATAACTATGCACCCAAAACAAGGCACAAATCTATCATCAATTGATTTTCTTGAGCAGCAGTAATAGTAGACTGTCATTATCTTCTCTTCCACTGCTAATACAGTCCTGTTGTAACCAAAAAACTGCAGCTGCCAAGCCAGCTGCCCTTTAACAGGACTAGGGGTGTAAATCCTGGGCGATCAAGAGCAGGCAGCTCTAACCTATGTAGCCTCTTTAGCAGACCTACGCAAGTGAGGAATCAGATCATATCCTTCACACACAGGAAACAAAGACTGGAGCTAATTTGAGCTTGATGACTCACTTGTAAAAACACGAAGGCCCACCAAACTGCCCCTGAGATTCAGCACTGAAGTTTTACTGTGATAAAAGGCATTGCACTCACACATTGCTCAGTAAAACACATCTTGAAAACTGAAACAGGTCCCGCAGATCCATTTGCTCACCCACACTCCAGCAGATACAGCTAGACCCAAAAACCAGCCTTTTATAACCCTAAGTTCATCTAGAAAAATGTTTCAAAACACTTGGAAACCACTGGGCCTCTACAAAGCTCTCCTGGTCTATGGAACAAACCCAACACTAGTCCCAGATTCCAAGTGATACCAGTAGATTACAGGTATTACACCATAACTACCTTGGTGTATTTCAGGGTAACAACAGTGGACAGCTCCATGAAAGGAAAGAAGTAACTTAAGATCCAAAAACACATACAAAGCATTATGTTAAACTGTATATACAAAACAATGATGCTGTGTCCGGCCATTTGTTGGGAAATAAACAAGTCTTATTTTGGTTTACGTTTGAAGGGCACTCTGTTATGCGTCACAGAGCCACATGGTTGTTTTAAGAAGGAATGTGGTTGTCAACACAGTACTTTATGCACCACAAAACACCATTTTAATAGTGGTAAATTAAGAGACAGGAAGACGGAGAGTCCCAGTTTGATATCTGGAGCCACAAAAACACACTTGCAGAAAGTCTCATCAAAATCACCTCTGAAGAAAGCTAGAGAAACTATGAAGAGCTGAGGGGGTTTAATGATTTTCTTCGAAATCACTTTAATTTTTACCTTCCTTCTCTGCTTTGACTACACTGCAATACTTTTCAGTTCATCAACATTCTTCTGGAACCCAAGACCTCACAGTAAACCAGAACTGAAACCTACTTAGGGTAGGAAGTTGGACCAGAGATCTCCAGAAGCCCTTTACAACCTACTCTCTGATTCTATGATTTCATGGAGCATCTAATACATGATGGCTCTGGGAGGAACTTGAAGTCTGTTCTATGTTCTTAGCAGTTCCAGGACAGTCACAGCATGCAGCTGCCATGACTCACTGATCTTGTTCATTTAAACATCAATCATCTGAAAAAACTCCTCAACTTCCTTCTGAGTATGCAGAGCTGCATGATCTTGCAGACTGTTTCTAATAAGAGTAATGCAAGCATGTATACTAAACTGCCTTATGCCATGAAGTTTGTTCATCCAATCTTCAATTAAAACAGATATCCTTCATCCATCTGTAGAACTAAAAAGCTTTATCTTTTTTGTTCTTACAAGTCAAAACGTCAAAATTTGACATCCTGGGTTCCATAACATTTGCCTGCAACTCACCCCCTTCTGCAAGCATGTTCCTGCTTTCAAAGCAGCAATACAAATAAAGGGCCACAGCTGCATTACTTTCAACAGTAACATGTCAGGTATTCTTCTCAGCAGAAAGTCCCCTTCATATTCCAGTCTGCTCTTATACCCCTCTTTGTCACTTCAAAGCAGAGAACCTTTTAAACTGTCACCAGAAATTCAGGAGAGAGAAATTTCATTTCCTTAAGCTTTTCTGTCCAGTTGTTCCTGTTGCCAGGGAAGAACGGCAGTACAGGTATGTTGGGGGGACAGGCAGAAGGCTTCAGAAAACTTTGAATTAGTGTGTTCAAATTATCAGTGGAGAAAATAACGGAGATGGAGACAAACCATGCAAATAAAATGTAATGGCACTTTAACTTCATCATAATAATTTGGTGCTAGCTATAATGGCTCTACTCTTGAAGACAGTGAAAGAAACCTCCCTTTTACTTAACTTTGAAACTTTCATATAAACTAATGATGTCCCAAGACAATTCTTTCCCCCCTTACTCTCCCAAAGATTCAAATCTGTTTAGGAAGGACTCTGCAGAGTGAAGTAAAGAATTTCTTAAGGTTCATTGGTAGAAAGACCCTAGAAGAACAGAGCTGTGATACAAGGGTCCCTTCAAGTGTAGTTTAAATCATTAGAAGCATTTATTGCTAAGGAAGAAAAATTGGCCCAATAAATGAATCTACGACCTTGCTTAAAAATCCTGATAAGGTGAAAACAGGCATTTCTTTTTTTTTTTTTTTTTTTACAATCTGTTGGTGACAAATTAGGTCATTAAGTAGAAAACAGTAGCAGGTGTTCTGTCTTACCTGAGGCTGGTGTCTGTGTAAGGCATAGCCATTAGCTGAGAATCTGCCTTCTTGCTGAGGGAGCTCTGAAAAGGGGCAGGGAGGAAGGCAGGGAATAAAAAGGTGACACAAAGTGAAATCACAAAGCATTTTCTTGGTTTGGAACTACATACATATGATGCACATCTGTAGGAAACAGTCAATATATAACAGAGTGCAGAGATTAATCAGTGCCCTCCACAACAAATGTGCATTTTTCCCACTAGTGAAACAGGAATAACTGAAATGGCCAGCAGTTAAGCTGTAACCACAAAAAACCTCAAGTGCTTTATTACAACTAATTTGAAGTCACGCATCCAGAGACAAAGAAGGGGAACTGGCACCACACACAACAGCTGCACATACTGTGTCATTCAACTGCAAAATTTGCTATCACCGACCTCAGATTTGCAGAATTCTTCTGAGGTCAAATCACTTTTTACCACGGCCAAAATATACTACCCATAACGCACTTCCTGGTGTTTGAAACACTAGAAGCACCCAAACTTGGCCTATTTAATGTTCTACCATTCTCCTTTGGCCACCAGGGAGAATAATCTGAAGTTTAACATTCAATACTTTCTCTCTAGAAAAGTATGGTATTTCCCACACTGTGAAGTTCAATTCTTTTTAAAGCTGTTACTACTGCTTAATCATATGAAACACTTTGAAAATTCACGGCCTTAATTTCAACCTCACTATTGGTATACCACGTAGATGAAAAGAATTCTAAAAAAATGGAAAGTATGAGCATAAATTTTGTAACTCTGTAGTCTTACCAAAAACATATCCCTCTAGCAAAAAAATGAAAAAATGAAATAGAAATATTTCAACAAAACTAATCAGCTGCACTCCTTAACAGTGAGCCAGATCAATGTGCTGTAGGTTGCATTTCTCTCTATTAACCAACTGTTCATCCTTCTACAGCCTTACAGAGAAGTCATGAAAAGGGTATTAATTTCATTTTAGACAACAATGAACATATTTCAATGACTGCTAAAACAAAAAAAAAAAGAAAACTTCTAGACTGAATCCAAGAGCAAGAATGGAAGAACTTTGACAACATAATAATCAACCAAATACAGCAATTCAAAATGGAAAGTGTAAGATACTCTATTTACAGGCATTGTTGCTACTTTTATCAATAATGACAAGTGTAGACAAATAAGAGAAAATATTTTTTTATGCTGCCTGAAATTATCTTGTCATGCTACTGACTCACGAGTATAAACCTGCCTACCTGCATAACCCGTGCTTTCTGCTGTTGGTTATTTGACAACCTTCTAGATCTTGTTCGTTCCACTTCATGTCTATGAACCCATCCTCGAAGTTCATGATTCAGCCTAGAAAAACCCAAAGCATTAACAGACGTTTTGAAGAACAGTGGCACAATTGCTTGATTTTAGAAAACAGTTTACCTAGCTACTACAAGGTGCTGCAGATTACTACTCTTGTACATTATAAAAATTTATTTTTAATACCAGAGTAAGAAAATTTAATTGTAAGATTAAATTTATGAGGGAATTCATAAGGGAACATCTATCAAGTACTGGGATTACAGATGTTTCAACATAAGCAGATACAGTACTTTCTTTTGCCCAATGAATAGTAATTCTGAAATTACTGGAAGGACTACTGAATATTTAATATCAAAAGTTGATCAGTTCAAGACAAAAATATTAACTAAGAAGGCTACAATATGGCAACTAAATTTGAGATAAGGAATGGTCAAAGCAGAACAAGCAGAGCTAGCTGATTTCTAACAGAGAATAAAACACATCAGCAGTGTTACATTTAGTCTGCTTACATCAGAAGCTGAAGAGTAGAAGACCATCTATTATGTATTTCAGATGGAACTGGATTTTAGCTGGACTTGATTTTTGTATTATGAACATTTCTACATATGAAGTGATTTTTATTCTATTTCTACTGAGTCATGAAAAGACTCCAGGAAATCAGAAAATTGTTATCTGGTTATTACAAATGACCAGAATGAAAACAGAGTGAAAATCATCACCAAAACCATAAAAAGATTACAAAGATACAAGTTGATCTCCTGTCTCTATGGTAGTAGACGTTGGACAGTGCAGGTGCTTACAGAGGCACTGGTCACATACTGGATGAACACTGTGAATGGACAATAACATCATTCACAGTTGTCTACATAGTAGCACTCACTCAATTTATAACTAAACTCCTTATAAAAGCTTAAATGCTCAGAAAAGGCTGTTTGCTCACCTCAGTGACTCTGTCCGGTTAATCAGGGGCTGACAGGGGGGTGGGGGTGGTGAAATATATAACAGTGGTTCTTCTGAGACTATCATCAGTGCTTTGTTATCAGATACAGAACTATCATACCTGGGGGGAGGAGACACAAAGAAATCCCTTAAAATACTTTTTCCATCAACCTGTGACCAAATCCAGAGAATACGCACTACCATCAGCAAACCCATAAAGGTTACAGCTGCTCAACAGGACCTTTGAAAACAGGTGAATAACAATTTATAGTAAACATACAATGGACTCAGTCAGTTCTCCAAAGGGATCTGATAGCACTCAACACAGGGAAGACAGATGAACACTAGCAGATGTTGGATCTCTTCCCAAACCGGCCAGATATTGAAAAAAAAGTAGCCTGTAAAAATATTCCTCATAATATGAAAACCATAAGATCTCTGCAGAAGCAACTTTCTCTTTCATTTCAGAGCTGTGCAAGATTTGCTACAGAAATACTAAATTTATTAGCCACTAAAGCCATACAGATGTAAAGACCATGAGCTATATGACAATGGAACAGCCACAAACTGGCTTACAACTGAGTGGAGAGGATTTACATCTCCAACAGTCTCCAGAAGCTAGCTTAGCTTTGATAAAAGGTGAAAAAGAGCATGTATTTCAACACAAAATTCCAGAGCACTTTCAGCAACAAAGACTAATATTCCTTTCTCTGAGTTTTCTGTACCTCCTTAAGGGTTAATTACCTATCACCAAATACCTATTATAAATTCTTGATAGGGTGTGAATATGATAGCCTTAGTCCTGGGTTTGACAGAAACTTGTAGCTCCTAAACCTCAACTTCTTTCTGAAAAATCAAATATAAGAGCTTATGAAAACCTTATTCACATCCCCCTCCCTTTCCCAGCTTTCTCTCCATCTTTATATCTGCTTCTCCTGTTTACTGCTTCTAGAACTGATAAAGGAGAATATTCAGCAAAGAGCTCACAGCTTGCCAAAAAACAGGGAGAAAGAGCAAAGGAAAAGGAGGAGGTACATGCACTAGAATATCTTCCTAAGAGAATCACCCTACTACTATGTCACATAAGTCATGGTTTGAAACGCGCCACACAGGACACAAAGCCCTCTCCATGGCTACAGCCTTAAAATGCTTTTGATTTATTGCCTTCTTTCTACATGGTAAAATGCATTAGAGCTTTCTGCACATCTGTGCCTGGCTTTGTTCAACCAGCCAAAACACTTTACTGGAAAGGGACAATCTGATAGGGTAAATCTTGTAAGGGGAAAACATGAGCTGGATTAGCCAGACTTCAATCTGGAGACAATTATATGTTCACTTGTGTGCAGAATGCTAGAGATCTAGAAGCTTGAAAGCAATTATGTAATTAAATAATGGGTAAGCATACAGATGGACCCAGAGATTTCTAAAGAAGTACGGTGCTAAGTTCAGAGTATATTCTTAATTGTGAATTTCCCCAGCCTTCTGAACAACTAAGAAAATAAATACTCTGGCTTGAAAAGTAAAAAGAGATAGATAATACAACAAATACCATAACTATGCAAGTTAAAATAAAGATGAGGGAAAAAAGCAGAGAGATGAAGAACTGAAGGTCATTAAAATCTCCGTAATATACACTTGTTTATATGCTCTCTTCCAGAACACTGTTCCTAACAATATACAACACAGCCAGAAGTGTATGTTTCTGAAGCTGTACATATTGGGTAATCTTGGAGATAACAAAATCATATTCATTTGAAAAGCAACCTGGTAAATTTTGTTGAACAATAAAACAGTAAAAGAGATCAGCTTTCAAAATACTGTGTTTGTAAACCCAGTTGCTGTAGAAGATCATAGAATCATAGAATAGTTAGGTTGGAAAGGACCTTAAGATCATCTAGTTCCAACCCCTTGCCATGGGCAGGAACACCTCACACTAAACCATGTCACCCAAGGCTTTGACCAACCTGGTCTTGAACACCGCCACGGATGGAGTATTCACAATCTCCCTGGGCAATCCATTTCAGTGCCTCACCGTCCTTACAGTAAAGAACTTCTTCCTTATATCCAGTCTAAACTTTCCCTGTTTAACTTTGAACCCATTAGCTCTTGTCCTATCACTACAGACCCTAATGAAAAGTCCCTCCCCAGCATTCTTATAGGCTCCCTTCAGATACTGGAAGGCTGCTATGAGGTCTCCATGCAGCCTTCTCTTCTCCAGGCTGAACAGCCCCAAC
>JBCJKH010049557.1:3471-25185 GCA_039877255.1 Loriculus beryllinus
AATAAACATACGCTTTGGGTCCAGGCCTGGATATAAATGTTGTGCCTCAGGCTTCTCTCAGCTTTAAGACTGGTTAAGTCTTTGGCTGGTTATGTTGATGAAGTTCATCTGAAGCTAATGTCAGACTTTGTCAGTGTGCAGATCTCATCAATATTTGAACTCTATACCCCCTCTGTGAGGGTTTATGAGCGCTGAACTGTGGGTTTGTAGGCTTATATGGAAGTGTGAATGCTTCTCTGAGTTTTATCCAAGCCCATCAGACCTTTTGGCACAATTCAGCGAGCCTGGAACTCTATCTTGGGGAGGGGGGAGGTTCCCAGGACCTCATGCTTTTCCTCATGCTTTCAATTAGAATGAAATATTCCTTTTTCTGGAAGAAAAAAGAAAACTGAGAGCAAGAAGCCCTACCTTTCTTCTGACAGGTTTCTGTGACTGCAGGGTTAGTCATTGTAATATGCCAATGAGCATGGCAAGGCACAACCGTATCGTATCCTTACTTTGCAGATTGGCTATGGCCAGTTTGTGGGGGTTATTTTTGGTTTGCCATGTATTTCTTCCATTGCAGAGAACCTCTGCTGTTGTTCCATCAAACTGTCTTCCCTGTGGTGACTTATGGAGGTTCTCAGTGTGTATTTATTGGACGTCTTGACTTGCTTTCCTCTCCTAGTCCCCTACGTGTTGAAGAGCTGTGCGGAGTTCATTGAGACTCATGGCATTGTGGATGGGATCTACCGCCTCTCGGGAGTGACATCCAACATACA
This sequence comes from Loriculus beryllinus, assembly GCA_039877255.1. Lineage (NCBI taxonomy): Eukaryota > Metazoa > Chordata > Aves > Psittaciformes > Psittacidae > Loriculus > Loriculus beryllinus. Next base: position 4,233 of record JBCJKH010049557.1, read on the forward strand.
AAAGCTGAGGTAAGGGCAACCTGTCTGCATGCCAGCAGGATTCAGTCACATTGCATGGTACATTTCCACATGGTACGTCGTTGCCAGCTGGATTTAAACCACAACGTAGTCCCTCAGACATCCACTGGGACCAACTGATACAGAAGACAAACTGCCTCTGAAGCTGGTCACACAGAAATACGTTTCAGGTATTAGTCCATGACACAGGAAAAATATCTTCCTCTGTATGTATTAATGGGAAAGGCATGGGGGGTCTCAGCACCAATGCTGAGTTGTTCTTTCTTCAAAACAAAGCAATGTCTTTATATCATTTGGGGACTACTCATGGGACTATGTTAGGGAAACCAAAGACTAGTTGAAACCTCAGGACTCGATCCCAGGAGACAACCTGGGCCAGGCTGCAGAAACATCTCTGCTTTCCATATTGATTTCTAGCTGCAAAAGAGGACTTAGGGTGGAACAGTGAGATGCTACAGCTCTTACTGCCTACATTGTTATGTTTCTGTATTGTTTCAGACAAGAGTTTGTTTCTGATCAATGCCCGGATCTGACAAGGGAAGTTTACCTCCAGGACATCCACTGTGTGGGGTCACTCTGCAAGCTGTACTTCAGGGAACTGCCCAACCCTCTCCTCACTTATGAGCTCTACAAGAAATTCACGGTGAGACCCTTTTGCTGTTCTTATTCCTCTCCAGCAGTGTGGATATGCTGTAGGTTCCTCCATGGTAGCTGTTTGGTATTCACTCCAGTGTCCTGGCTTCTTGTGCATCTGTATAAATACTTCTTCTCAGTGCTCTTCCTTTCTTGTCTTGTACTGGCTCTCTTTCCCCATCCTTGTTTCTTTCCAGCATTACATGTTTATTTCTCAGTTTCTCTGCTGTTTCCTCTACATCATCTTGCTCATTTTTCCACTGCATCACTTCCCTGCTGTTACTCTTTCTCCCCACTGCACACCTCCTCCCAGAATTACTCATTCTCTTTTTCTCATTACTGTCCATCACTGGGAGGCTTCTGGATCACCTGGGGTTTATGATCTTAATCACAAGGGTGAGGTTTCCTCATCCCTGTCCCTCCAACATCCCTGTCCCTGATGCCTGCACAAACTGAATGCTCAGCCCGTGTATAAAGCACCAACTTTTCTGCATCTGTAGCATTTTCCACAGTTTCTCAGAGTACAAATGATGACACGGGTTATGCCAGCTACAGCATATCAGGTCTATCACGATCATGTCATAAATACAAATGGCAGAGGAAAGTGGCAGCTGGCCAAGCAGACATCTCTAATCTTGTTTAAAGAGATTATAATTCAAAGAGTAGTTACTCAGTTCTGCAAAACAACAAGATTATACATGGATCCAGTTGGAGCCTAGGAGCAGACTGCGGGGGAGCTGAAAAATAAGAGCACAAAGCCTGCATTTTATTTAAGATAGTTGGCTAATTTTGATGACAGTATTTTATGCAAAGGTGGGGCAGCAAGTTATGCTTGTTGTTATAGTCTTCTGCTTCTTACTGCTCTAAATCCACTTTCAGTTGTTTGTGGCACCAACAAATCTGAATCCAGTCATTCAGGCTGAAACCTTTCGTGTCAGAGGAGTGGATTTTCAGCTATGAGAATCCACCAACTTCTTAAAACAACTGGGATGGGTGGATGGGATTGTTTCCTCAGTTTTAGAAACATCCATCCTTTGTTAAGGATTTCTTGTCATCCTACTCTTTCCCATTTGCTGGGAGGGGACAGACATAACCAGTGGTGTTGCAGAGGAGTAGAGAAGTTTTGCAGACTCATGTCCAAATGAAAAGGGAAGTGGCAGCCAACCTTAGCTTCAGGTGGTGCTGTCTGCACTGTCTCTATCCTGAATCAAGTACTTACAAGGGGCACTGCTATGGCATGGAAGGCACTGAGAGAGATCCATGGGATCCTCAGGCGAAGAAGGCATTCTCCAAAAGCTCCCTATTGCCTGCTGTGGGAAGGTGCAGGCAGATCTGTGCAAGGGGGCTTGCTGTAGGGCAAAGCCAGATGGGATGAGCCAAGCAGTAACCTACTATAAGATGTCAGGTAGTTGTTAGGGACTACAGCTGAGCTAGGGAATGTGGGCTGGGAATTGGCTCGCTGTGATGCCTGACAGATATGCAATAGTCTTAGGCATCTTGCTGTTTCAATGCCAGATTTTAAGTAAGATTGGTCTGTGTTTCAAGGTGATGTATAGTTGAAACTCCAGTCAAAATTCTAAGTATATATGAACAATTGACCTGTATCTTTAGGATATAGAGATCCTGAGCATATCAGATAGGATCTCTATCCTAGAGACATTCAAGATGAATAGAATCTTGAAAACACAGGGCATTATTCAACCATTCACAGTTACTGATGAGCCTCATTCTTGTTGAAGCTATTTGGCTGCTGTCTTTCTGGCTATCGCTACTGATTTATGAAAGAGAAACGCTCAAAAGGAACCATGAAGATTTAGATGGAAACTTTTTTAGGAAGGAATGTTTGCTGAAAAGTGCACTTTGGGAATGATGATGACTTGCAGATTTTCGGTAGATACATTTGGTAAATAGCTTTATTCAAAAACAAAAGGGAAGACATTTCTGTAGCTGTCCAAATGTTTCTTTCTAAAAGAAATGTTTCAACATTAAATCAACACATCTAGCTCTGAAAGAAAATGTCTTTCAGGAAAGGGTTAAACAGCCCCAGATTTAAATGAGCATTTCTTACACTTACGGTTGAGTGATGCTTTGGTCAACCTGGAACAACTGCGTTTTAACATCTTGTGCCAGCTCCCCAGAATGTTATCACTTGACCTAAAAGGGTGGGTTTTTAAATCTCTGGCTTTTCAGTTTGTCCGCTCGGCCACAAAATCCATTATTCACTAAGTCTGCTCAGTAAGGATTTATAATGGGTAACCCAGCTGACAGGAAGCACAGTCAGATACCAGCAGGAAAGAAAGAAAGAAAGAAGACCAATTCTCCAAGGAGCAACAAACCTGCTAGGAGCATGTGTATGTGTAGGGTGTCTGAACAGGGAACAGTGGCAGCTGTGCCTTGGCAGAAGAGCACTGGTAGGAGGAAAGGATGTATGTTAATTGCAGCGTGACTCAGTTGGAGCTGTCTCTGAGAAGGGATAGGCTCCACTTTGAGTCACCAGTGATTCAGACATTTGTGGCTAAGGAAAGTCAAGTTCTTAATGACTTGGGGAGGGACTGGCCTTTTGGTCATCACTGTGTCAAGTTCATGGATGGAACATCCCAGTCATGACCTCACTGGCTATTAACTTTTGCAAATTGACGGCCTCTCATGCTCTCCAGCTTGCCATTCTAGTGATGGGTGCATGTTTCACAGGAGAGACAAGTTGACTCTGCTTAGCTTGTTCCAGCCTAAGGCATAAAAGGACCAAGTACTCCCTGAGCAAATCAGCTATCGGAGGCCAAGCCTACCTTCTCTCTGGACTAAACCAGTACATATGAATTGTGCACTCCCAGCATCACCAGTGGAGTTAATAAAATCCCATATTACATAAATTCATACTCTGATTAAAAGACATGTCATAAATGGAGTTATTGGTTCTTCCTGGAATTCTGTGCTCTGCAATAATGCTGAGTTTTGCAGGGGAGCTCAGCTTTCAAATACACAACATGTATGGGCCCGAAATGTGTCTCAGAGGTGTGAATGGGTCATGACCTCGAAGAAGCTGATATTAACTTGCTGTCTAAGCAAGGTCTGTGAGACCTGGAAGTTAAAAATGACAGTGAAAATTAGCACTGAGAGAGAAAATACCGTGTGCAATCTAATTAAAATCTAATGTTTCAGATGCAACACCAGTTGAAGTTTATATTTCCATCCCTATCCTTCTTTGGCCAAGGCCATTCATCTGGAGACCTTGTATGGAGATAACAAGAATTCTTATGCTTGGGATTTCTGGGCTGATTGCAATAGGTTTTGGTTTGTTTTTAAAAAAGAGCTGTAGTTATGGGTAAGAGTATTAGAAGGAGTTAACTTACCTCCAATTTGGGCAAAACAAGAGCATCCACATGTCATGTACACCAAACCAATGAGCTCACTCATATTCTTTTGCCAGCATACCAGTGAGAAGTTCAAACCAGAGGTCATAGTTCTCAATTCCCAGTGTTAGGAAATAAAACATGGTTCATATCCATCTCTGGGCTTTCAACTGACAATGTTTGGTTTGCTGGTGGTTATACATGAGAAGTGGTTTGCTGGGAAAAGGACAGTAACCAGAAGAGAGATGGCAGCCTTATCAGTGTGGGTGTTGTAGTGACTTACATAAGCAGATGCTTCTCTCATTGTGGCTGGTAATTTCAGGTTCATAATGTTTAAGCAGCGGGTGGTTTGGGACGGGTTGTTTCCTTACTTTCCTGTCCTAGCGGTGCTGACGTCTGTCTGTAGGCAAAGCTTCTGCTTGCAGTGTGGGTCCCAGCATCTTTCTTTGAACTTGCTCCAAACTCCAGTGGCAGTAGAGTAGGCAGGAGCTTTCAGCCAGCCATGCATTGGTTGAACTCACTGGTGGTCTGTACTTCCCCAGCACAAATATTGAAAGGGAATAGCTGAGCAGATGAATACCAATGCAGTAAACTCCTAGGAATGCAGACCAAAGCTTACCATGGCTCTCTAAGCTCTTGGTCTGTAGACATTTACTCAGTGATGTATAACCTTGATTCCATCTAAGTTAGTCTAACCCTGAGTGTAAGAATGTATTAGTCCACCTGGACAGCGATTTTGATAAGGCTTCACCCATTGTAAAAGATTCAAACCTACACAAACAATCCCTACAGCTATCTTCATATGACAGCCAAAATAGTGCTTCATTTGAAGGATATGAAACATGTATAATCAAGCTGCTTTCATAACACAGGGCTTGAAAGATCTTCTTTATTTTTAACACAGTTTCAGGGAGGAAAGGGTCACAATTATTCAATTTTCCTATTACTTTTATTTCTCTCTTTCCTTCTATTCCACACATCCCTGCCCAAGTTAAAAAAGAAAAAAAGAACAAGAAAGAAAGAAAGAAAGAAAGAAAGAGAAACAAAAAAGCAAGAAAAGAAACATAACTCCTAATTGAAGCTCAGTCCTTAAATGCTCCTCTCCCCAGAATACTGATCACCATGTCCCAATGTCTGGGAAGGATGTACTGAAGCATGAAATAACAGCGCAGCAGATCTCTCACAAGCTAGCTTCTACCAATAGCTCTGTAAGATAACAAGAGAACATTCCCTCTGAGACAGGCTGTCTCATGTGACCCTCCTTATCTCTCTTCCTTTTCCCCTGAGTGCACTGCCAGGGTGGACTGTTTCCTTTATCTCCACAGGAAGCAGTATCCCGCTTCCCTGAGGACGAGCAGTTGGCACGAATTCAGAATGTCATCCAGGAGCTCCCACCATCGCATTACAGGTGAGAACGTGCCCACCGAGCTGCTGAACAGTGTGGTGACCCCCGCCACCAGGGAATGTTGCCTGAAACACCACTGGAGTTCATTTCCAGGAGTCAATTCCCAAAAGCTGACTCAGTATTTCCAAATCTGGCAACTCATCTGGCATTAAAATATCACCAAACAAACTGTTGTTAGAGATCAAACAAGCTCTCCCTGCCTCAGTCTATCACCTTCCTTCCCCATGTATGACCCTGTAGAGGTGCTTGAGTAAGAGCTAAGCCCTGCGCCTCTGCAGCATCCCATTCTGTCTCCCATCGACCATGCTAAGGATTGTTTGGTTCGTGCCCCATCCTTGCCCACACCAGAGCAGAGTTGTTCAGGTGTTCACTGCCATCCCCTGTAAATGCTAGTGTTGTAAGTCCTCTCTCCCATCCAATGGCTTGTTGTGCTATTGCAGACACTTGACACTTGACACACTTTTCTTCCTTCATGTGAAACCACTGCAGAACGCTGGAATACCTGATCAAGCACCTGACTCACTTGGCCTCCTTCAGCAACATGACCAACATGCATACCAGAAACCTGGCCTTGGTGTGGGCTCCCAATCTCCTCAGGTACAGTATAAAGCCCAGAGCACCACACTGAGCTCCAATGGGAACATCACAACCTGAGCCTGGAGACCCATCCCCTGAGGGAAATGCAAAGACAGGGAAAAGCAGACCAACTAAAGGGAACAGTAGAGCAAACAGCTTTTAAAGGAGAAAAAAAATCTTCCAGGTTGAATAATCTGAGGTTTTACTGAAGCATCCAAGGAAGCTTGTGGGTTTGTGTGTTTCTTATAATAAAAAAGCTGTTATTTGCAAGTTAAGCACTTTGATTTAAAAATGAGGAGTTAGCTCATCACTGTGGAACAGAGATGACATTTCTGACAGTGCCAGTGCTTCTGCAGTGGGGTGGTGAGAGACAGCAAGGTTTGGAAGGGAGAGCAACAGAGCAATAATAACACAGGTCTGTGCCCAAATCTGCTTCAGAAGATGTGAGATAAGCTTGGTGGGCTCAAGATGGCATATAGAGTGAGATCACAAGACCACCAGCTAGTATGTGGTGTTTGCTATGCCTGGCAGTCTGCTGGGAAGAGGTCCAGATAAGATGCAGGCAGAGATTGGGCTGATACGCTGTAGAGACAAACAGAATGAGAAAAAATAGCATACTGGGGGAAAAAAGAGAAAGAAGTATTATATATTATCTTGTTTAAATTCCTTCCCTGTTCATCCCATACCCATGTATTGAGGGAGAGTCCAGGATTGTAGCTGAGCAGGAGAGGGGCGATAGCAGAGCTGGCGGGGGGAGTTCTGGATTGGGAGAGGGCAGGAGGGACAATAACTGGAGAGGTACAGGCCTGAAATGCATTCTCTAAGGAGTTACCTCATTCTAAATCACAAACCAGGCAAAACCAGGTTCTGAAAATGAATCAAATGTTGACTGTTGAATATCACAGAGTGGACCTTTACTGCTGAGGTACTTTCATTCTAGCATCTGTCCTTGTAAAAAAAACCCCTGAAGTCTGTTTCCTTTTGCAGTCTTTAATGAGTACAAGACCCGGGGAGGAAAAGAAAGAAGCAACAAATACAACTTCAGTCTCCTTACCGGGTTATCCTCTTGGCAATGCCCCAAGCTATTATCTAACACACCAGTCATTAACTTTACAAAGGATCCATTGCCCAGAGATAATTTCTTCAGCAACACTTTGGCATGTCAAGATAAGGAATGTTTCTTTGCTGAGAGCAAGAGTGAGAATGTGGGAGAGCAGGAGGGCAGAGAATAGACTACTGGGGCACATGGCAAAGCATTGACAAAATTGGAGTGGGAAAGACCTGAGCAAGGTTCTAAGGGATTTCACTGAGGGATGATTGAAGCATTGAACAGGGATCTGGAGAGAGTGCTTGAAGGCTCCTGTGTTGTCTTTCAGGTCCAACTTTGAAATAGCTAGAAGAGGAGTAAAGAGGAAAAAGAATGGAGTTTGAGAGTCACAGTTTTATCTGCTGCTGAAGCATGTAAAAGCTGAGTGTAGGGGAAGTAACACAGGCAGGAAAGCAAAGAACAAATGTGGCAGAGAAAACAGGGAAAATGGTTTTTACTAGAGTTAAAAGTTAGAATGAGGATGAGGGCTTGTGAGGAAGGAAGACCAAGAGGTGCAGCAGGACTCGGGCAAACATCTCTGTTCCAAGCCTTGCAGGAGGAAAGCTGGTCTTTCCTTCCCAAAGGCTGTGTGTGGCAATGCTGGGTACTAGTCTACCTCTTACCTCATACAGGTCAAAGGAGATTGAGGCAGTTGGCTGCAATGGGGATGCAGCTTTCCTGGAGGTGCGAGTGCAGCAGCTGGTGATTGAGTTCATCTTGAATCATGTGGATCAGATCTTCAGCAACAACAGGAAAGCCAGCTCTGCAGAGAACATTGGTAACAACCTTCCTGAACTACTCCACATGTCGCTCGCCATGTATTCCAGCTTTAACTGTATCCCCTTTGACTAGTATCTCCAGCACATCAACCCTTACTACCCTCACAGACTCCCCCTAAGACACCTTGAGCCCAGTCCCTCATTATTCTTGTCCTCTTCATCCCTATCTCCAGCATTTTCTTTTTGAATACCAGCCTTCTTCAGCATGCTCCCATTTTGCTCTATGGCTTGTCTTTTGCATGATCTCACCCAGCTTAACCATTTCCACAAAAGGAAGGATTTCTTCTCAGTCCCTGGTCTTAAGTTTTCTCTTAAAGTCCGTTAAGCACAGTCTCAATTCTTCTTTCAGGCTCCCCCAGTTATAATTGCTCATACCAAGAATACCTGACCTGAAGCCACTATTATCCACCCAAGTCAGAGGCTACAAGCCAGGATTAAACTTAACTGTGTATTCTTAAAAGTTATGTCTTGTACCTGGAGACCTGGATTTATTTCTTTTTATTTCTTTTCCTGGGACATCAACAGTTTCCAGAGATGCTGATTTTGTTGCTTAGTGACAGGTTTGTCAAAATGCTTTTAAGCCTGGGAAACGAGAGGGCTTGTAGCCACTGTGACTTCGTATCATTTCAGAAATATGCATCTTTCTATCTTTCAGTTGTATGCACTGGGAGGACTTTTAATACCTTCAGAAGTGAGGGATTGACCACCTTTCTGCTTTCCAGCCCTGTGTCAGCTCATTTTATCCACCTTGCCTTTAGCATGTGGCATTCTCTGCTAGTCTCTCCCCGGAGCCTGCATTTCTAGTGTGGTATCCTGCTTGATCCTGCTCTGCTGGTGCCATTCCTATGCCTTTATTTATGCCTTGGCAGAGGGCACAGAGTGAAAAACTGCTCTTTTACTGCCTTAAGCACTGTAGCAAGACACTGGCTAGTAAATTCCAAGTCTTCCAGTTGTACTGCAGGTCACTGGCTTAAAACTTGTCCAAGTTTGCTAAGTGCTGAACATTGATGGCCTTTAACAGCAGTATGGAGTCAAGAAAGGAACATACTGATGGTCCCAGTTGATTTCTTAGTGGGAAAGTGCCCCTTCACCCAGCCCCTCTGCACAGGCATTAGTTTGCACTGTGCTTCAACAATAGGGCTAAGTACTGAGCAGATTCAAGTCCAATGTGCTTCCTTCATACACCTTGAGGTGGTCTGTTTAGGACAGGGTTGTTACTAGGGTGGCATATGGGAAGCTGGCTTTGCAGGTGCTCATGTAAGCAGAGAGGACTATTGGCCACTGCTTTTCATAGCCCTGAAATGCATCAGGAAGATGAAAGTAACACAGTTCTTTTAGAGCAGGCCCCATTCTGGAAAAAGACAAGGAGAAAGATCTGGAAGTGGGAGAAAGATCTGGAAGTGAGAGAAAGAATCAGTCATCAGGTTTGGATCAGGGACTGAAGTGCTCCAGAATCTAAGGAGGAGGGAGAAGGGGAAATATGTGTGAATCCTGGTGGTTTTCAGCAGTGCCTCTTTCACACTAAAGCATCTCCAGCAGAGGCAGCAAGTCCATGCGACACGGCCTCTGGCTGGCAAGCATAGCCCCTGCTGGGAATGCACTCAGATGGATAAGGTTGTTGGGGAGCTGGAAGACTTATCTGGCAAAGAGCCTCTCTCCCTGCACGTGCCACTCCTTTCCCCCCTCTGCAGGAGATACTCCAGTCAAATAACAGCGTGAAGCTCTCGCTCCCATCTCTCCTCACCCCAGGCTGGAATGTATGTCCTTGCTTTTCAGAGAGCGCATCGGCGGTGAAAAGCCTGACCCTCCCCTCGGCCTCCCTGCCCATGAAACTGGTGAGCCTGGAAGAAGCGCAGGCACGGAGCCTGTCTGCATCCCACCCTGCTCGGAAGGAGAGGAGGGAGAACAGCTTGCCTGAAATTGTGCCTGTAACCGGGTCCCTCTTCCACACAGTCGTTGACCTCCCCGACAGCAAGTAAGTGCCAAGAGGAGCCTAATGTGCAAACAGAGAAGTGCAGGTTCCCCAGGGTGATGGGAATGAGCCTTTTGTTAGTGTGATACCCCCCTCACCAGCACACATGAACCTGCATCCACCATTGAGACAAAATACTGTGCCCTTCTCAAAAGAGAGAAGCATTGCAGTTCCTGGGTTCATAGCTCCATTACTCCTCTTCCCTCCAATGGGCCAGAGCCTCCTGCATGAGGAATTAATTGTCTTTGCATCTTTGTGTCAGCTCAGGATTTGGCTAAACACGGGCTGAACTTGGAGCAGGTCCAAACACATCTCTCTTACGAGTTCCACCTGCTGGCGGCTGGTCCATGGCGCGCCTGGTGGCATTGACTTGCTTGGCTTCTTTGCTCTCTGGGTTCCTCTGCACCCATAGCCAATCAATAAAGCAAATTTTCACCCCTAGCATGGAGAGATATTTACATAGTGGCACCTGTGCCAGGAGAAGCGTCTGATTTCATCTGAGGCTGCTGCAGTTGTTGGGACTGCTGCCCAGCATAAGTATTTATCTATTTGATCTATCTATCTGTTAATATATGGCTCCTCTACTGCCTGGTTCTGAGATATTATAGCCTCTGCAGCAGGAAGCTTATTAATCTACAGACCCATAAAGCACTGAGCAAAGATATTTATTTCCACTGGAAAATTAAAGCAAAAAGGAGCCATCTAACAATACTAGCAAGAAGATAACCAGCTTAAGACAAAGGGTGTATTGCCTCTCTAGAGTTCATTTTCCTTCCTCACTTGAAGAGAACAGTCCTATCCCCAAGATAGAAATCCTTTCTGTAGTGCTGATATGTGCTGAGTACTGATCTGAAAGAAAAGTGGAACTACAGGGCTGGAAAGCCATTATGGAGAGCAGGGAGGTAAGCGGGCTCTTGTTCTGGAAGAAGGGAGATTGAAGGAGTCAGAATGGGTACGCGGAAGAACTGAAACAGAGCACCATGAAGTAAAGCATATAGAAGAAAACAGGTTTCAGAAGAAGCAGTTTCTTTCTATTTAAAGTTGGGATTTCCAAAGAGACACAGGGAACTGGTGTCCCACTTCCTCTGATAGTTGTGAGAGATTCCTTTAAGCCTCTTCCTTTTTGGTTAGTGCGTTACACTTGCATATGATCATGTAACATTTATGGTTAAATGAATGTTGGTCTGAGAAGCATTAATAGCTAGTTTGAATTAAGAGATCCTTTTATTTTCACAAGTTCATAAAAACAAGGAGACACATTGGCTTTAAAGAATAGCTGTGTGCACTGAGCAATAGCACTAGTTCCGTCACTTTTCTGGAATTTATCTTGCATTCTGTCATTAAAACCTGTTTAAAAGGTAGTTTTTCTCTACTGTGTTGCAAGGTAGTTTGAGCTTCAGAAGTCTCTCTTCTGAAGACAAGCATGGTTGATTGCTCAGTTAATCACAGTTGATGTAGATGATGCCAGAATCAACTCTCTGAAGAGCCAGCTTTCTATCTATGACCTGGTTTAATCAGCAATACAAATAAATCACTTTCATGAAAGTAAGACTTGGATGTAAGAAGAAAAGATGGACAATGTTGAAGGGAGATAGCTCAGAGGCTTTTGTAGGATATTAAAAAGACAAGAGTCTCTAGGATTTGGTAACCTACTGAGCCCTTTTTCCTTCCAGGAGAAAATTATCTACCAAGTCCAAGAAATGGAAGTCAATATTTAACTTGGGCCGTTCTGGCTCAGAATCCAAGTCTAAACTGAGTCGAAATGGGAGTGTCTTTGTAAGAGCACAGAAGCTTTCTGGTAAGAACACAGTTTTCAGTTCAGTGTTTCTCTCTGCAGCTTTCTCCCGTGGTAGTGATAGCGTGGGGCAACCTGTATCCACAGTGACACTAATACCATTAAACTTGAGATAGTTTAATGGGGTCATATTTATTGCCTGGGTTCATGTAAATCTCATTTCCACATGATGGTGAGAAGCACCTTTTCAGGAGGATATTTCAGACATCTATAGTAAATATTCCATTTTGGTATGTGATAAACAGGCTCCTGTAGCTCAGCTGTCAAACTTGGGGACTAGGAAATACTATGTAGGTTTGGATTAGTCCACTCTTCCAGCCCAGCAAGCCCCTGGCTCCTGATGGTCCTTACACGGCAGTGGGTCGATGGCTGTCCTTCCACTACAGGGCATTAAAGAACCAACTGTGCTCAGTCTTTTTGTGAAAAAAAAAAAGTCACCAGGAGTTCCTATGGCTCCTGGCTCTCAGGACTTTGAGGAAAACTATTACTTTTGGAGGTAGTATTTGGAGGAGCACTACCAAACATTGCAAGACTTAAAGTGAAACAGTTAATTTAGCAACATTACCTACCACAACATATAAGAGAGGCTGTATTTGGATCAGTAGTGAGTGTGAAGCCAAATGCTGGATCCAGCTCTTTTTGGATCCCTGCCTTCCCCCATATTTTGCATGTACAGATGGCCTCGCATAGGGTGCCCTTGGCAGACCTCAAAATAGCTCTCCATCCTATTTTGACCACGGGATCACCTTCTCACTTTGATAAGGAATACTCCATCCCAAAATAGTGCTACCCCAAGGATGCCCAGGAATGACTGGAGCCCAGTGATGGTGGGGGCTGAGCCTTGTTCCAAGCACAGCACTGAGTGACAGGAGGTTGTACATTTTCAGCAGCAGGACACAGAAATGCACAACTGTGTGCAAAGATATAAGAGCTGAGGTAGTGCTTTGGAGAAGCAGTGCTTTAGTGCTGCCATGTTGTGTTTCTGTGTGTTGTCATCTCACAGCTTAATGTGAGGAAACAGATGAACTTGCTGTTGAAACTCAGCACATGTTTTAACACAGTTTGTGTCCGTGCACACAAGTCTGCGAGTCACATAAAGCACAAGCTCCACAGCTTGAATTCTGTTCCTCCAGGAAAGCGGAGCCAATGCTCAAGACATCATGCCATATGAATGTAAAAGGTAGCCAGGACTCCATATAAATGCAAAGAGTAGCTGGAGCTTCTCCTATGCTCCCATGAAAGTCAGTTCCAGAAGCCTTATTTATATAAACAAGTGAAGCCCTACAAGCCTGCTCACTTTCTGCCTTACCTACCATGTACAACATCATAAACAGCAAACTGCTCCCAGACATTTTCCAGAGCTCCACAGACCCTTTCTGTGCTCCTGGAGACTAACTTGTCTTCCTTGCCAGCTACTTTCCACCCCTCATCTCCCCTTTTCAGAGCGGTAACAGCTACACACTTCCAAAACCTCTCGAAACAGACCTGTAGGGTGTCTGGTGACAAATGGCATCTCTTTTGCTGGACAAGCAAATCCAATGAGGATGACCAAAAAAACAGGTTGTGTACTGCCCTCATGCATTTCACAGGGTTTTGCTCATGCCAGCAAAAGAGCTTGGGAATGCAACGTAAAAATAACCTACCATTTGCTATCAGGAATATAGAGAGTGAGAAGGTATTTATGTCGGTTTAATAAGAAAGCCCCCACAACCAGCAGCCTGACTTGATCGGGAAGTGGCACATAACAAGTTTGGAGATGCTGAACTGCTTCATAGTGGAGTTGGTGTTGACTGGCTGGGTTAAGTATAGCTCTCCACATGTCCGGCAGGTGCAAAGCTGTTGTTAGCACTAGCAGATCCCCATCTGTGTGCACAAGTGTTGTGGGTAATAAGCCGCATGGTGTGGATACAGAGGGAGAATGCTTGGGAATGGAAAATAACTTTGATGTCAGCCTGGCATGCCCATCTATATGTGGCCTTTGGTCTTTATGGGCAAAGCTGCAGGGTTTGAAACCTGCCTCTAAAACTCATTTTCCACAGAAAAAGCAACTATTCGGCCTGCGAAGAGCATGGACTCGCTGTGTTCCCTGCCAGTGGAAGGTGAGACATCAAGAGCCTATACTGTAAGGGTGAAGGATTGCACCTCTGCATTCTCAGCTTTCCCCCATGCCTGCATGGCTGCAGTGTTCTGTTTGCCTATCTCACCATGTTGTGTATCTTCGTATGCTTATGCCATGGCTGCTGACAGATACCCCCACCTTTGTGTACATGCATTTTTAACCCTTTCTGTGTCTTTTATGTTGGTGCATGCGCCTGAGAGTTACCACTGTGCCTAGCTGCATCTTTGTTAGCAATGGGATTGCTTTGATTTCGTTCTTGGTTACTCTGGGCACAAAATTCCTTCCCAAAAGTGCTCGCAGTAAGTCAAAAAAGCCTAGAGCTGTGTGTGGCCTTTGTGGGCAATGCAAGCTAGCCCAAGACTTGCCTGCATCTGATTGACAGGACCTTCTAATAAAAGTCTTAGGTGATTTCCACTGGAAGGCATCCTATATACCCCTGCCTGCCCACTTTGAAAGATACCTGAAGGCTGGAGCCTGGAAGGTCTTCAATTCCAGCTGTCCCCACTCCTTTGGGTTAGTCTTGGTGTTCATCAGGGCAGGTCTTATCCCTGGAGGGACTGAGGAAGGCTCCTTACAGGGGAAGGTTATTTGCTACTCCTTTGCTTCCCACTGATTTCCTCCTCTCTGCCCACCCCTAGGGGAGGACGAGAAGAGCAGATTCAAACGGGCAGTGACTACTGGAGGGTTTTTTGTTCCGGTGATGAAGATACGCACAGGAGGCACAGGAAGCTCATACGACCTCAGCAAGGAGAATGAGTGGGAGCGGGAAGGATCTGCCATGGGGGCCAGAGGAAGCACAGAGCTGAGTGGGGAGAAAGGGCCCCCCCGGACGCCACAGGCAAAGTCACCCCCTGAGCAGCTGAAGGTGTTCCGGGCAGCAGAGGATGCTGAGAATGAGCAGACTTCCCCCAAAGGCGGTCGCATGTTCTACACTTGTGAAACAAGCGCCAAGTCAGGCTTCCCAAGCAGCCTCTTCCCCTTGGAGGCCTCCCCTCGACACCAGAGGAAAGCCCTGAACATCTCAGAGCCTTTTGCTGTCTCCGTCCCACTGCGGGTATCTGCAGTCATCAGCACCAACAGCACCCCGTGCCGTGTGCCCACCAAGGAGAAGCTTTCCCTCTCCAGCCTAGAGGAGCTGTCTTCCCTGGTGGCTGAGAACACGAGCCCCTCTGCCTTAGAAGCAGGGACCCACACGAGGACAGAGCAGGTGCTGGAGAGGAAGGAGAAACAGCCGGGGACCACTCTGCCAGTGGCAGCATCCAGAGGTGTGTTAAAGAAGGGGATGTGGAGCCTCTGTTGGGCTTCTGGAGGTGCCCTGAAGGTGTGGAGGTTGCTACAGCTTGCTCTCTTACAAGAGCAGTGTGGGTTTTGATGGTAACAGGTTGGTGCTTATTGCAGTAATGACCTCTCGTATGAAGATAGGATGAGAAAATTGGGGCTGTTCAGCCTGGAGAAGAGAAGGCTGAATGGAGACCTTATAGCAGCCTTGCAGTATCTGAAGAGGGTCTATAGGGATGCTGGGGATGGACTCTTCATTAGGGACTGTAGTGACAGGACAAGGGGTAATGGGTTAAAACATAAACAGAGAAAATTTAGATTGGATATGAGGAAGAAATTCTTTACTGTGAGGGTGGTGAGGCACTGGAATGGGTTGCCCAAGGAATTTGTGAGTGCTCCATCCCTGGCAGTGTTCAAGGCCAGGTTGGATGAAGCCTTTGGTGACATGGTTTAGTGTGAGGTGTCCCTGCTTATGGCAGAGGTGTTGGAACTGGATGATCTTAAGGTCCTTTCCAACCCTAACTATTCTATGATTATATAGAAAAACAAAACAAAACAAAACAAAACAAAACAAAACAAAACACCATTATTTTGTTTGTTTTGGTGTTTTAATCTTGTTTTGTTGCCTGCTCATACATTTTCTAGCTTTTGAATATAAATTAACTCTAGTTATTAATTAAAGCTGCTAGCTGTCTTGCTGTCCCAGTCAAGTTAGATAAAAAATGCCAGTGTTTTTCACCTCTTGAAAACACATTTTCTCCAGGTTAAAAACTTATACTGTTATTGGTGTATCTAATCCAAGTCTGTTGCATGGAGCACGGCCTGTATCTCTCCTCATGGTTTCCCTGTCCCCATGAAGTGCTTTCCAAATCTGAACACTGATCTTTACAAGCACCTCATATTGCAAGAGCCATGTACAATTCAGCTTCAGCTTCACAGGTGCCTGAGCTTGTCTCCAGTTGTAATGGTTTTGAACATTGCTGAGGGTTGACCCCACTCAGGACTGTGACAGACATAAACAAGGTATGGTTTTGACAGAGTGTGTTCAACAAAACATATATATTTATGTTCATTGTGACTATTTGTCACAAAGAAGGAGGAAAACATAAGGTTACAGCTGTTTTATGACCTTCATGCTTGGTCTCACCAGGGCACCTGGCCAATTGTCTCAGCATGGACAAGAGTCAGATCAAGAGAAATTGCATGGCCATGCAGGTAAACAGTTACAGATCTGACATAAAACAGGTTGCTTTATTAAGGCTGTAAAAGCAGTACCCTCTTCTAGCTGAATCTGATGCCTCACCTAAGGATGGATGTACCATGTAGGGAATTATCCTAATTACGTGAGACTCCTGGCATCTGCTGCAATGGGGCTTCCCACCCTGAAGTGTGGGCCTGGATAATGAAGATTAGGTGGTAATTGGCAATGTATTTCTTCTTAATCACTGTTGTCTCTATGAAGCAACAATTTGATGAATTGCTAATTTTCCTCTGTGCTGTACATATATGTATAGATATATCGGATTCTCTCTGTTATGCTGGGTTACTATATAGATATATACCTGATTCACATTAGTATGCTTGTTTGCTTTAGTGTGTTTATCAGCTTTAGCATGCTTGTCTGATAAACAGTGCATGTCATAGAGCTAATGTGTGATCATTTTGTTGAGTACTCTGCCTGTTAGCAGAACACCAGCCATTTTTGTTGTGCACACGGAAAAGGGCCAAGTAGGCTTTGCCAAGCAGCCTTCAGAAGTGAGAGAAGTCACAGACTGGGTGGGAAGTGGTGAGAAAGGAACCTGTAACAGTGTCGTCAATGGAATTCCACACAAGTTCTAAATGGTCAAAATATCTGTTCCCTGCCAGGTAACCCCAGCCATGACTAAATGCCAAGCCTCCCTGAAGGTTTGCCTTTAGGTACTGTTTCAAGAAAACTATTTTTCCATTGCAATAATTCATATACATTTATCATTATAAGCCAGATTGTCCATAACTTAATCCAGTTTATAAAGAGGTGCATAAAATAACCCTCTTGCAACCCACTTGCACAGTTCTGGTGGAAGGGCTCAGCTGAGGAGGCCAGAGATGTGCTGGGAGGTGTGCTCTCAGCTTCTCCTTGAGGCCAGAGTGAGGAGGAGACAAGCAGCAGGTAATCAGGGTTGATTTTTTGCTATCTGTGCTAAGGAAAAGAGCCTACCACAGCTTTTTAAGTGACACTTCAAATATTTTCTCAGTATAACAAGTGAGTGCTAGAGAAGTGATGTTTCAGATGTGAATGCAGAGCTTCAGCCTTTGCTTGAGAATGGAGCAAATAAGGTTTTATTTAAGGTCTTACCTAAAGGCACAGTCTATCTCTAATTAATTATATATATATGGCCTAAAATATTTGGGTTTCCTTTCATTCAAAACCTGAGTGATTTTGCTCTTGAACCTTAAACTTTGTTCTTTTCAGAAATGCAATACGTACTTCAACTAGTGCATTAAATATGAAAAGACTTACTGAAGGGCCCCAACATATAAATTATTCAAAAGGCAGTATGCTGGAAATAATCTATTTGAAAACATTTATTATTAATTTCACAGTTCAGATGAAGTTCCTATAGGGCAGTCATTTATTAAATATTGACTTCTGTTAAGTCCACCTAATATGTTTATCTGTACAACATCATGTATAACAAATAGCAGCAAAATACCAACATGTTCCAATTACTGATTTTGATAATGAATAGAAAGTGCTTGTTTTGCTAAAGTACCAAACATAACCAAAGCATTTAGTTGAGACAATAAATATTGCATCACTAAAGCAAAGAGCGATTTCAGAATTAGAAGAAATAGTATTTAATTAAATACAGGAAAAAAATCTTGGGCAAAGTATTATATATACTTAATTGAACTAAAAAAAATAAGTGATACTTAAGGATGTGACACCTTCAAAAGAAGAAAATTACTTTGCAGACAAAGATTTCATAATCTGAACCAAAACTGCTACTGACTTACAGCAGCAGTAATGTCGATATGAAATGTGTACTTAAAAGTTTTGTGCAAAATGCTAGTGAGTTAGGTCCTGCACTGAATAGATAGAAAATTACTCACACATTTCACACAAATATCATTTTATGATAAAGCACAAACAAATAACAGTGAAGAGTTAACATAATGATGACTTTTTTCACCCCTTTGAATCATTTTATGTTAGCCAATTGGATGCTTAATTAAAAGAGGTAGCAGGTAATCGTCTTCCAAAAATAAACAAGTGTGAGCAGACTGTATGGTGGTGCATGTAGACTGACTATGGATCTTCAACAACATACTAAATTACTCCCGATTTCCCAAACTCAAAAAAGGAGACTTAATTTTCATTGCAGTGTTATTGCAACAAGTCATTATAATTAATTATATTAGCACCAAGATGAAAGAAAAATTCATGGTTGTACAAACTTGCTAATTATTTAGCTGTTACTGCTGTTGAATCTATCTGAGGTGATCTAAATCCTTATTATAACTTCCCCACCTTACCGTTCATGTGGGTCATTCGATGCAATCATGCCGCCTACTAGCCAGAATCGAAAGGGCAAATCCTAAAAGGAAAAGGAAACTGTTTTCCTTCAATGAGTTCCACATCTCCCAGGGTGGACATTTTGGGGCTCTGGATTTTTTTGCATTTCCTGTGGTTAAACTGTTCAATAGCCAAGCAGTCTCCCCACAGGATTAAAAAAATACCCGAACTTCTTCACATCTCATTAAACCCGAATTATATTCTCTGATATCAGTTCTAAGCAAGGCTAAGTTAGCCTGTCTTTATAGGATAGGATTAAGTGTTCTCCACTGCTGGCTGTAGGTAGCGATTCAGCATCAGTGATGCTGGAGATTTTTGGGAAATTTTAAAATAACAAAGCCAGATAAAAACTTCATTATGATTCCACGATGACAGGAGGTTGATCTGAAACTTGTTGAGAGCCCAGAGTTATCCTATCACTTACTAGCAATCATTTCACAGTAAACAGGTCAGGAT
Organism: Loriculus beryllinus; assembly: GCA_039877255.1. NCBI lineage: Eukaryota > Metazoa > Chordata > Aves > Psittaciformes > Psittacidae > Loriculus > Loriculus beryllinus. The sequence continues at coordinate 23,257 of JBCJKH010049557.1, forward strand.
GAAGTCTGCTTTCAGGAAATCAAAGGATCTGGTAGGGAGAGAAATTCTTTACAGTGCCGGTGTTGCACAAGGAAGGGAGACAGCTGAGAGACACAGAGCAGCACATCCAAAATATTAGTGTATTTCTGGTCCAACATCATAGAAAAACTGCTCATGAAATCAGTGTCACAACTATTTTAAAACTTTTTACTTCACAATCCTGCTGCAGTTCTGAGCATTACTATGCTTCTCGATATCGCTTTAAAGTTTAATTTAACTCCTCCTGTATTGTCTGTACTGACCATGTCTTTAATTTTTCAAGTGCTTTCATTATGCTGGTAAGTACAATTAGATGTGGTATCCTCAACACTGCAGTGGACTAATCAGATAGTCAGGCCTAAAATAAAAGGTATTTTATATACAGTAGAAAACCAAAACCAAAACCAAAAACCAAAAACCAAACAACAATAAAAAAATAACCAAAACAAACCCTCAAAACGTAACAATTTCCTTTTCGCTTTTCTACTTAATTAGCAGTAAACTTTAGACATGACAGGAAAAAAAAACAAATGCCTAAATATTCATGCTGAAATAATAGACTTCAGTTTGATGTCATTTGCAGGAATTAAAGATGCTTTCTCCTGCTATCCCACATTACAAGTCCAGATAATTCTGATGAAACCTTAATGGATTTGCAATACTCCATATGAAACTGGGACCCTAACATTTCCACTTAGCACTCATTGTCCACATGAATATTTCATGAGCATCACTGCTAGCTCATCGACTACTTTGTTATTTGCAATAAGCTACCTCACTGTGTACTTCTAACCTAAAATACTTTTCAGTCTTCTCCTGAAGACTGATTAAAGACGAGGCTTGTGGCTCCATGAACAAGTGCCAAGTGACAAAAGAGCTATGTGTTCAGCTTGAAGGTATTCCTCCTGCTGAAAGATGAAGATGATGATACTTTAAATGTGTGACTGCCATCTAAACAGCAGCAGCACATCTTCAGATGGTCGTCCATGTTCAGCAAAGGCACACCTTCAGTTTTCAATACCTCACCTCCTCTCGTCTTCCAGAAGAGAGTAATACTTGCAATGTAACCAGGGCCTAATCCAACAAAATAAGAGGCATCAAGAGGTGCCTCTTAGTCTTAAGCGACAAATCTATTGCTTCCACTATTAGTTGAGTGCTGGACTGAACATCCCCCCTCCCATTAAAAGATTTAGCATTTACCTCACATTGGGCTCTTTAGTTATGAACCTGCGCTGTTATAAGTGATAGAACACTGAGGTGACTGTAAAATCAGTCCAGCTGAGATGACAATATATGCTTTCCATATTTACAGCTCCCTTTTTTGATTCAGCTAAAACTAACTTTAATATTTGTGTGTAATGCATGATGAAATGATGGAGACTTTGAAGCTGTAAAATGCAGGGAGCTGTAGAAAAGACAGAAGCTTGGTTTAAGCATCTTAAATCTCATGGCTAGATGCTGTTATTCATGGTTAGGATTTGTTAATTGAGATGTCAGCTGGTCTGCTAAAGAAACTGTCCATCTGTGAGATCCATCATTAGCAGAGTGTTGAAACAAAGGCATCTTCAGGAGCTTCTGACTGAGGAGGCATTCACCTGGCTCAGGCACTCAAAGGAAATGCCAACGATGGGAGCAACTCCTTTATTGGAAATGCTTCCAGTGTTGTGTTTTCTTTATTTTCATGCTTTACTGACCACTTTAAGTCCATGCTATTATTGCAACTTTCTGAAGGACAACTAATTTTCAGTAACTTAGATTTTGCAAAGTATTTACCAGGGTTTGCAGAAAATTATTTTTTTAATTATCTTTCTTACTTTTTGTGGGCAAAATCTCAGTCAAATATGGAAGAAGTCTATACTTTCTCCTCTATTGTCTCTACAAGGAATGGTTTCTGAAAGAAAAGGAAATAAG
>JBCJKH010049558.1:0-29829 GCA_039877255.1 Loriculus beryllinus
CTCTCCTCTCCTTTCCTCTCCTCTCCTCTCCTCTCCTCTCCTCTCCTCTCCTCTCCTCTCCTCTCCTCTCCTCTCCTGTCCAGAAAAAGCAAAATAGAAGAGCAAGGTTGCCTACTGTGGGATGTCTCATGTCACCTCCTCTCTAACTTGCATGTGTGCCCTCCTGTCATAGAGCCCCATGAGCCCCTGTGGCAGTCCCTGGGACATGGATGCTGTGGCTCCTCAGGGGCCACGTTTCCCCTTGTCATGTCCACACGCTCAGCAGCATGAGCTAAAATGTGTCAGCACTACAGTTTTATTCCTCTATATGAGCTCTGACTTCAGCACAGACTAAAAGCTGTGTGAACTGATGCCTGTTGCGGGGTCCAGACTGGCGATGCCCAGCCGAGCTGCCACCATGCTTCCAGTAGCCATGACAGGGCTCTCAGCATCATTAAGAGCCTCAGGCCCCGTCAGAAGGAGAAACACCACAAAATTTACCTTTGAGTGGATATTCTGAGAAGTGTCTGCTTCAGGACAGGGTGAGTGCAGCCACTGCCTCACCTCAAGCTTTCAGCAATGAGGTGCATAGCACTTACCATCAACAAAGGATGGGATTAAGTGTTCTCTAATTCACAGCTCTGTTCCTGTCCACACAGGACACAGGGGGGTTGAAATCCATTAGCACTGAGCAGCACCACAGCCACGGGTGACTGCAGGCAGACAGGAGGCCAGCACATACACCCGAGGGGAGGAGAGGAGAAAGGCACCCTCCAGCTCCTAAACACAGGATGGGCTGTCTGCAGTGTCTCTGCACAGACCTCAAGAGCAATGCACGGTCCTTGGGGTGCGTGATGCCAACGCCGGTGTGTGGTCTCAGGGGGACAGCACCTCCTCTGTGAGGGGAGGTGACAAATGACACAGCTGGTGACAACTCACAGCCCCACAAACACGATGAGCCTCTGCAGGAGAGCCAAGCTGCCTTGCTTCCTCTTGATGGGGGATGTGTTGCCTTTGCAGAGCCCTCTGCTCCCAAGTGACTCTCATGTTATCATCTTCACCTTTGCGAGTACAATAACAAGCCTCCCAGAAGAAGCAAACAGCTACTGAAATGGTTTCTGTTCTAAACTGGAAACAGCTGCTGCTTTGCCCAGTACTGGGCCCACCGCTGTACCCCACCAGTACAACACACAGAGCTAGATGTTTCTCCCCTATGAAATGTAGGCAATAGAAAAGGCAGCCTCGAGTGGAGCCTGGGGGCTTGTTGCTGTTCCACCCTTCCCATCACCGAAGCAGCAGCATGGTGCCAAAATACGCTGCTGCTGTTGGCAGATTGCTGCTATCCCCCGAGCGAAGGCGGAAGGCAGAGCCCTGCTTTCCCGGAGGAAGGCAGCCAGCAAAGCCTCTCTTACATAAAGCTGGGAATCCCATGGACATGCTCCTCAGGACACGCTGATAGAGCTCAAGCTGCCCACACCTTTGAGGTTTTTTCTGCAACCTCAAACGCGCACCGCAGGCACCTGAACCCCAATTCAGGCTGCTCTGCTCTAAGCTAGTCTGTAAGGGGCAGAACAAACAGGCAAAGTGCGCTCCCTTCAGAGGCATCTGCTGCCAAAGCTTTCACAAAAGCTGGGTTTTTTTTAGTTGGGCTTATTTTTTGCCCTCCCTTCTTGTAGCACTTCCCTGCTTCAACTAAAGCCATGAAATCCAAGAGTGGGAAGCAAACAAACAGCTGGTTTGGAAAGCAAGAGTGAAAAGGAAGATTTATTCCAGGCAGTGGGTAATGCAGCATATGAGATGAAGGAATATTTTCCATTCCTCTCCGGTAATATTTGAGTTTTAGGGCCTGAGGAGACAGCATTTGCAGGCACTCAGTGTTTCCAGGATCCTTTACACTTGGCACTCACATCAACCGTTTTCCTTGGAGATTTGCAAGCACTTTGCAACCATACATTAATAAACCCACCAGCCCTCTCCCTCTAATGTGCCTGTGCTTGGGGCAGGGGAAACTGAGGCACGGCAAGGCCATCACCCTCCAGCAGGGCAGGATGCACACATAAAGCTCTCCTTCCTAATGCAGAACTGCTCTTCCCTTTGCAAGCATGACACACAGCAACAGCAGTTCGCTCCATCAGGCTCTGCCCGCCCTGTAGCTCACCTCAAAAAGCCTCTGCGCTGGCTCTCAGTGTCACAGAACAGAGAAACAGAGAGCCAGTGTGTTTAAAAGGCAGAGCAGGCAGGCAGGAGTGGGGTAGCAAGCAGATTAGCAGCCGTATCCGATTCTTTGCATGTGTGACAAGGCAGCGGAGCACAGCCGGGTTGGGAAAGGGGGAGAAGGGGCATTTTAATCAGTCACATGGAGGGAAACACAGAAGATGCTGGACTTCTGTCAAGTGCCAGCAGATGACCGCTGCAGGGAGGGGTGACCACTACAGGGTCCTGGGAATCCAATTATAGTGAGACTGCTGGATGCTTTGATAGTCAAAGCATCTCAGCCTGCTTGGGGACAGTTTTAGTCTTCCTGCTCCCTTGCTGGCCCTGGCTGACCCCAGAGCAGGGCCCTGGCTCCAGAGCTGCTGGCAGAACCTTCTGGGGTGGAAGCTCTCTGGTCATTACTTACAGGGCTCCTGATGGTGACCCCCTGAGACCTTGATGCCCTGCCCTGCGTTTTGGGAAGAGAGGTGGCAGGATGGAGGTGATGCTCACCTGATGGCCTGAGCCTGGTTGCAATGAGGTGGGAAAGTAGCGACCCGTGATCCCCTCCTCAGCTCTGCCTGTGGCACGGCGATCCAGCCAGGCACGTCACCGCTTGCAGGGAGCCATGTGGATCTCCATCATCCCACCATCCTTCTGCTTCCTCACACGGCTCAACCTGCCGGGATAGAGTCAGGCAGCTGCCTGGGATTTCTTCACCAGGGCACTGAGGGCAGCCGAGGAGGAGCGCTGGGTGAAAACCTGCAAGGAGAGGGCAGGGAGAGGGAGGCACATGCTGCCAATTGGCCCCACTGCCTGCCCGTGCCCAGCATCCCCCCTCGCTGGTAACACCAAGGTGCAATGTGCGTGCACTGCTATGCCCAAAGCACTCACAGCTCCAGTGAGCAGCAGGGAAGGGCTTTGACCCTGAGCACCTGCAGCCCAGTGGTGAGGCTGTGGGTATTCTGTGGGTATTTTCCAGCTGGGCAAGCAGAAACAAACCCCATTGTGCACTGGGTGGGCACAGCTCGGTAAGGGGCTTGGAGTGCCCACAGGGCTCCAGGGGGCTGACATGGACAGTGGGGTCCAGCCAAGCTTCAGCCCCTCTCAGATGACTGGAGGGGAGGGCCAAGGGCCTGGTACCCTGTGGGACAGCAGCACCTTTGGGATGCAGAGCATCTCCCAGCTGAAAGGTTGTGGGGGGACACAAATCCTTCTGCCTAAACTACTGCTGAGGGTCTCCAGTCCCTGTCACCTCCTGGCATAATCCTTCCCACAGCAATCCCTCCTCACTCCATCCCCATCACTCTGTTTCCCTTCTTGCACTGCTGCTGCCTTCTCCTCTGCTCCAGCTGCCTATTTGCTTAGTCTTACAAGTATTTACTGCCTAATGACACCAATTAGGCACTGAGCTGTTGGGTGACTAGTTACTGAGTGACAGCTGCACAGCCACCGGCCAAGGGTTAACCCCTGCTGAGACCTGGGCAAGCTCAAGACACACAGCACAGGCTCTCACCAGCCAGGGTTAACCCCTAGCACAGCGGCAGGCAGCAATGCCCTGCAGCATTCAGACACGGCAGCCCCGGGACATGGCCACTCTGAGCACCCAGCCTCACCATGTCATGCTCTCACGCTGGGTGTCCTTGGCAGAGGAGGGAGCTGGCATGGGCAGGGGCAGCTGCACTATAGTCAAGGTCATCCGGCCCATTGAAGCCTCGGCAGGGGCACATCCCACTCCTTGGCTGGCAGCACCAGCCTCCCACCACGGAGCAGAGCCATTGAGGAAGGAGCCTGCTGGCACCCAGCCACCCTCGTAAAACACCACAGGGGAGCTGCGAGCAGCTGGGAACCAGGGAACCTGGCAGGAGGAAGAGGGTGGCAGCCGCTGTGTGGTCCCGCTCCTTGCAAAGCCTTTGTAGAGCATGGCTGCATCCAACCCTTAAGCAGACGCCTGAAGCCGTGGCTGCCCATCAGCCCTCCTGAAGCACCTCAGTGGCACTGGGCAGTCATGCTCTGGCTCTCAGTGGCCAGAGGCTGCTCACCCTGCATGGCAGGGCAGGGGCAAGGCACCCCCTGCTCCCGCAGCCAGACTGCTCCTGGGCAGGCTCTGTGGGCACTGGCATCCCTGGGACCATGGCACATGGCCATCTGCAGAGACGAGGGCTCCAAACACAGGCCCTGGATCTCTCATGGCCATGTTGGCCCTGGTCTGTGCCCAACCCAACAGTTGCTGGCTGGTGTGGCAGAATTCAGCCCTGTGCAAATGTCTGGCACGGCTCACTGAATCCTGTTTGGTGACTAAGCCCAGAGACTAAGCCCGTCCTGTCATGCTTTCCCCCATGGGCGAATAGGCAGCGGAGCTGTGGCTGAATGCTCCCAAACATCCCCTAGGGAAGTCTCCAGGAGGGCCCTTTCCCACAGCTTCCAACAGTACCAGCCATTCATCATTTTCCCTCCTTTCCAGCCATGCTTCCATGGGTTCCCAAGCGGAAATGAGGCCCCTAGGACACCTGGTGAAGCAGAGCCATGAGACATCAAAAGAAGGGGCAGGCTGAACCCATGACTGGCAGCTTAGCCATCAGGTATCACCTGGCCTGCCTTCCCTCCCTTGGCCCCTCTGCAAAGCCCATCATCCACCCATGGGCAGAGGATGTGTTCACACAGCCCAGGGAGAAGGGAACTGTGCACCCTGGCATCACCCTGACATAACCCTGACCCTAACCCTAACCCTGTGCTCATGCTGCTGGGGGGGGCTGGCAGAGTTTTGGTTGTCCCTAGAGCGGAGCCGCCTGCTCCTGGGCGCTGCCCATCCTCCCTGTAAGGCTCCGTGACCCCAGACGGGCTGTAGCGGGGTTGTGCTGGGTCCCTACCTGCTGCTGTGCCGCGACCCCCCCGAGCACCCACAAGCTCACGCATGCCGGTGCTGCCCCCTGCTGGCACGGCCCGGCGCAGCCCTCCCCTTGCGGCCGCCCCAGTGAGAGACCGGTAGCTGCTGGGGGAGCCCAAACTGGGGCCCCCCATCACCACCAACCCGTGACCGGGAGCCCACGGGGAAGGGCTTAGCCAGCCGACAGGATTAAGTGGCCCCGCGGCATGTGGGAAGGAAGGTGGGAATGCAGAGAGGGGGGAGCAGCAGTGGCTGGTGGGAGAAGGTCCAGACTTTCTGAATGGGGAAGCATCACCCCAGGCTGTCCCTCGGGCAGTGGGATAGGGAAGAGCAGGCAAGGGCCGCAGCCCAGCCTTACTTTGAGGATGAGGAGGCAGCAGACTAGACCAGGGAGATGGAGGCAGCACTGGCATTGGGAGTGGTGTGTGCCAAGTGGGACCAGGCATCATCAAGCGCAGGCAGCGATTTGGAAGGCTTGTGGTGTGCCCCCTGTGCTAACCCATGGCTGTGTGCAGAGCAGAACTGGGGATGTGAGAGAGGGAGCCAGGAAATCCCGGGTGGGGGATAAGCAGTGAAGTCATCCAGCTCTTGCTTTGGAGGAGGTGTGAAGGAGCAGGGCAGTGTCTGCCTGTTGGTAACACCATGCAGAAGGGCAGGGATAGAGTTAGAAAGCAGATTTCAGGGTCCTGCTGTCACCCAGGATGGATCACCTGAGGACACACCACAGTGACAGTTACCCTGAGCACAATACCTGTCTTGTGGGGCTGTGCTTGCAGTTCAACTGCTGGCCATGGAGAAAGGGGTCCTGGCTGGTCCTCCAAGAGCTCTGAGTCTCCCAGAAATGGGATGGGACAGGATGGGATGACATGGGACAGGACAGGGAGAAGCACAGTGCGTTGCTCCTCAAGGTAGCACACTCCTCAGAAGGCAGCTTGCCTGCCTCTCCCCAGAACCCTGGCCTATAAGGCAGCCAGGAGCATCCTTGTGCCACAGCCAAGTGCCCAGCATTACCTTCCCAGGGGCTCATGGCCTGAAGCTGACTCAACACATCCATCTCCAGTCGACAGAACTCACAGCCCGTCTGTGAGGAGACAGCTTGCTCTGCTAACACTGCGACACAGACCCAGTAATCTCCTTTCTGGCAAGCCAGAAGGGGGGAAGTCAGTCCTGACAATAGCAATGGCTGGCTCCCATGAGGAGCACCCTTCTGAAGGGAATTGCAGGCATCACCTGCTCCCTGCCTTCTCCATTCTCCCCACGGGACCTGCCATTTCCAACGGGTGCAAGCGGGTGGAAAAGCCTCACCTGGCTTTCACCACCTGGAATGGCAGCAGCTTCCCAGCACGGCTGAGCTGCTGCACAGTGCCCAACGGTGCTGCTGCTGTGCTGCTCCTGGCCCTGCTTTGCAGCTGCAGTCATAGAGGTGCTTGGATCCCTTCAAAATGCCAGGCCTCTCAGAAGAAAAAGAATTCCATGAAAACCTAGCTTCCTAGTAAGCCCTGGAATGGCTCATTGCTGCTGTCAGCTAAGGTCAAGGCTACCTGCTGGGATGCAGGACAGGCTGCTCTGCCACTGCTGCCCTTATCCCCCATCCTACTGCTCCCAGTGCTGCCCAGCACACCTTCAGGGATGCTCTGGCTGCTCCTGGCATGGAGCAGGGGCTCTTTGTATGCACATCACAAGCAGGCCAGCAGCATGTGGCCATGCTCTTCCACCGCATCCTCCATCATCTTTCCCACATGGAAAATGGCCTGGGGACTATGACAAAGGGTTTCATGGTTTCCTATCACCCAGCTGTGTCAGCTTCCCTTGCTTTCTACCTTTCCCCATCCACCACAGCTCCTACATGCCTGCTTCCCCCCTGCACCAGCATCAGGGCATGGGAAAGGGAGGGACAGCGAGCAGCAGCAGGGACCCTCTTTTCTCACCTCTTGCGTGGTGCCTTTACTGGGTCAGTAGGGCAGTGCTCTGACCTCAAGAGGCATCACAGATGCAGGGTAAGGGCCACCTCATGAAGCCTACACTGCTTATACCTTTGCACAAGAGGTCAGGTTCCTGCAAACAAGCCTCGGATCCCAAGGGCAGCCAGGACCTCTCACCAGGCCAAATCGTGCTGAGGGCAGCCAGGGAATGGCGCCAGTGGGAGGAAGGAGCTGCACGGGGAATGGTGCAAGGGGAGAGGGCGGGCTCCTGGCCGCCAGCAGTCAACCTACAAGTAGAAAAAGTCTACTCCCACGGGAGAGTGCCCAGCTGTGGGGACAAAGGGCCTGCGAGAGGCAGATGGGGCTGCTGAAGAAGCCCTGTCAGGGGCCTCCAGGAGCAGGAAGGGCACCCCCCCGGTGTGCACCCCTGGGACCATGCAGATAGACACGGGACTGGTGGGGCAGGGAAGGAGCCAGCGCTCAGGGAAGGCTGGGGCTTACACTAAAAATAACGGGGACCAGTATGAAGGCCACGCCAGCCCTGGGGTGACATCCCAATGAGCAGGGTAACCAAACACCATACCCACCTGGCTGGTGCTGGGAGGTGGCAGTGAGGCACTCGCCGCCCCATGACACCATCCTGGTGCCAGCCATATCTCCCGGGACAGGGACAGGTCCCGCTGTGGGGGGGTAAGGTACCAGCACCTAGGGATGCAGGGCCGAGTGCGCTGGGGTGAAGCACCCGCCGGACCGCCTGCCAGCGCCCGCTACCCCAAGCCCGGGACTAGTGCCGGGGCTGCCCTGGAGCGCTGCCGCTACCGCGACCGGGGTGCTCGCTCTGCCCCAGCACCCTGCGTTCCCGCAGGCACCGGCGGCTGTGCCGGTTGCAGCCCCAGCCCTGCGGCCAGCCCTGCCCGTGGACGCCGCTCCCGCCGGGGCCGGGGTGCCCCGGGGCTCGGCCATGCTGCCTTACGTGGTTTTTTCCTTTCTGGCAGGCTCGCTCCGCGGTGCTGCCGGCGGGCAGTGCAGGATCCCGCTCGGCTCAGGCTCAGGCTGAGGCACAGCGCTGCCTGCAGTGCCTGTCTGCGGCTCGCCAGGTCCTAGCGCGCTGCCTGCCTTCTCAAGGACAACGCGCACGAGTGTGCGGGACAGCCCTCAAACCCTGCCCGCCGCCGCAACCGGTGCTCCCAGCCCTGCCTGACCCTGCCTCGCACCCCGCTCTGACCCGGGACCCCCCGCTGCAGCACCCGTGTCTGCGAGAAGGATGCCTCTGGGGTCCCCCGCTGTCGCAGCCCCGGCACAGGGATGCTCCGTGCTCTGGGTTTCCTCAGAGCCTCCCCTCTTCCTGGAGCAGACGGCTGGCCCTCCTGTCCCTGCGCGCTCCCGGGGACCTTGGCCGGGGAGGGGGACACCGCTGTGCTGCCAGTTTGCAGACCAGGCAAGGAGGGCAGCGTGCCGGCAGCCAGACCCTGCAGTACTGCTTCCCCCTTCCAGTCCGCATCTGCGGCGGGGCCAGGCTCCAAACCCTCCTTGCAGCCACCGGACTGGAAAGCCACAGGTCCTGGTTGGAGTCCCAGACCTCTGTCCCCCGGGGGTGGGTGAGCACGGCAGCAGGTGATAGCTGCAGGAGCTCAGCACAGGCTACAGGGTGACCTTGCAGCAGCACTACCGTGCAGCCGAAATGGGGAGCAAGTCCTCGGCTCGGAGAAGAGGGATTTGAACCAGACCCCCCAGGGAACACCCTGTACCCGAGGGAACAAGGCACAGCAAAGACAGCACTTGCAGTGATCACCCCCCTGCCTGCACCTTGCCATTACCTTGAGGGCTCAGTTCTCCCGGTGCCAGAGGATGCTGCCTGCAGCCTCCTCCCTGCGCAGTGCCAAGTGGGGTCGGGGCTTCCCGCGGCGGCAGGACCAGAGTGCAGCCTCCGCTGCCCGCCGGCTCTGCAGCCGGGGAGGGTTTGGAAGCTCTGGTGCTGGCTGGGCCCGGCTGAGCACGGCTTCCGCTGGCTCAGCAGGTGCAGCCTGCAGGCACGGGCAGATTAGCGGGGCAGGGGGAGGAGAAGTGGTTCTGCCATAGGAAACGGCAACCGGGATTCGTCAGTGAATTGCAGCGGGGCCGAGCGCCAGCATGGGGAAGGAGAGATGGGCGGCTGCGGAGAGGAAGCCACCCCGGGGGAAAAATGTGCGAGGAGAACAGCCCCGGGCACTGAGAGCAGTGCTGCGGGTGCCAGCGTCCTCCCTGGGATGGCACATGTCACCCCATGCTGCTGTGCTGGACTCGGGCTATGGCAGGACGCTTGCTGAGCCTCCACCCCACTGTGGGTCGCCACCAGCCCCCTGGGGCTGAAGGTGGGGGCCCCTCGCACAGAGCCCCCCGCACACACTGCCCCTCCATCGGGCCCCTCAGCTGCTCAGGAATGAACTGGCATCTGCCCACCGGCTGCTCTCCTGGTATGCGCGGCCGCAGCCTCCTCCCTATCCCATCCCAGGCTGGCCCTCTCCCAGAACATTTCCCCCCTCCCAGCCCTGCTATCCCCTCGCCTCTTCCCGTTAAGGCAGCGCAGGCAGCTGGGCTTCAGTGCCGGAGGAAAACAGGTGCTGGAGCCAAGAGCGATGGAGCCAAGTGGAAGGTGGGAAACCACAGGGGGAGCACTAAAAGCACAGCAACACCCCTCGCCGGTGTGTCCTCCCACCCCACAGTGGGAGCACGGAGAAAGCCCCTCTGCTGGTGATTCCAGCGTGCCCACCTCCGGTCCCAGTGGCACTGCAGGAGGGAAATGGGGTGGCGGGAGCACTTCTCTCCCAGCCCTTGCTGCAGAGCTGGGCTGCAGCCAGCGCTTCTATTTTCAGCCCCAAAACATGTATAAGGAGGCGAGGAGTGTGCGCAGCCCAGCCTCACAGCCTGCCAGGGAGAGGCCCTGCTACCCAGAGCCCCGGAAGCTTCCCCTTCTCCCCCTGTGGCTGGTGAATGCTCAGTGCAGGTTGGGCTACCTCCTTTTCCCCTTTACCAGCGCAGGCAGGAACCAGGGCAGCTGAAGCTGGTGTAGCCTGGTGAAGTTACTGCAAAATATCTGGGATGCAGGAAGCCCTGGGGGTCTGGCTACACTGCCCTGACCCCTCCATGGCACGCAGTAACTGCCTGCCGTGACCTGGGCAAATGGCCATCCGAGAGCTGGGCAGGCCTGGCAAGGCTCGGCAGGCAGGAGGATTTGCTCTGCAGGCAGTGGCTTCCCCACCGACCTCCTGGAGCAGGGAAAAGGGGCCCAGATGCCCCATGGGATTAGCTGGGCTGGGTACAGGCACAGAGGAACCACAGGACAAAGCATCCTTGTGAGACGCTCGGGCTTCTCCACAAGTTGAACTGAACCCCGCTGCAGAGGTCTCCCTTGTCTGAGGCTTCCCCGCAGCAAGGACCACCACGCAGAGCCCGACGGGTGCTGCTGCAGGAAGAAGCTCCCACACCCCGTGTCTGCTTATTTTTTAATAAAAACAACACCCCCCGACCCCCTGCTTGTGCTGCGTGTCGGCAGGACGTCTGGGGAGCCAGCGCACCCAGGCTGAGCACCCGGCAGGAGGGGTGCTCAGCGCCGGGCTGAGGCCAGAGCTGCGGTGGCTGGAGCGGAGCTGCTCAGCACAGCCTCTCTCCCCCGGGGAGGTGGTGAGCTGGTGCTGGGAGCAGAGACCATGCTGGGATGGCACCCAGGAGGATCAAGGGCAGGCTAGGGCTTTTCTCCCCATTGGCTGGGGCTCACTCCTTTTTCCCAAAGAACTTCTTGAAGACGGATTTGTTCTTGGGGCGAGGTGGGCCGGGGGGCTTCTCTCCCAGCATGTCCTGTGGGGTCCCTGGCCGGGCCACGAAGGAGTGGCAGCGTGCTCGGGGCACAGCGGGCGCTTGCTCCCCAATGTACAGCGTGACCGAGTAGCTGCTCCCGGCCTCCATGGGTTCCTTGGGCACAGCCACTGGAGTGATCCTCTGATAGGCAGCTGCAAGAGGGAGCAGTCAGCAGGGAGGGCAAGGTACCAGCAGATGCTGCCAGTCCCCCAGAGCTCACCCTGAGTAGGGAGCTGCAGCCCAGACACAGGAATGTGGGACCGGCTGGATGCTGGAGCAGCATCACACCTGCCTTCGGGTGTCGGTGGGGACAGGGGCAGTGGTGCCACCTTCTGGCAGTGACAGCGAAACCAGCGTCCTACCTGAGGTGAAGGAGTAGGACCTCCTCTTGTTGGCCACCAGCCCGTCATCTTGGCAGCTGTTGTCCCACAACCCCGGGGACCCTCTGGGTGACCACTGCTGCTCCCTGTGCCTGGACACGTGAGCATCCTCTGGAGCAGAACAGAGACAGATCATAAAGCAGGGCCACCACAGGACACCCATGTCAGCCCCAGAGAGGACAGCGAAATGAATCCCAGGAAGTGAAAGGAGGTAAACGGTGCTTTTCCCAACCCAGTTCCTGGGCATGGGGCTCTGGGCCTCCTGGCCCAGACAACACGCAGCTCAAGACCGACTGACAGCCTTCAGTTCACCCCCAGTCAGCAACCTTGCACCTCTCCGCACTGGTGAGAGGACAGCAGGAGCCCAATTAGCCAGAAAACTCACCTGCTGCTGCCACAGCCCCATCGGCTGCGCCATCCTGGCTGCCCAGAGCCCGCTGCAGCCAGGCGTTGGAGCAGGGTAGCACCACGATCTCTTGGCTCTTGGTGGTCGTGACCAGATGCTGCCCCTGGAGGTGCGAGATCCCAGGGCTAGGGACCTTGCTGAAAGTGGGAAGTAGCAGAGATTTAGTTAACCAGACTAGCCCCCTGATATCCTGCTGGAGCAGCACACAAGGGCAAGCATGGGAGAGAGCTATAACAATGAGATCCAGCTAGCCAGCTCCTGGCTACTCACCCCCCAGCACTGCCAGTGCCCTCGACGTGCTGTGCTGCCACCTGGAAGTAATCCACTTCGGGGAAACCTGGGGGTACAGAAAACATCCTGCTGGGTGCAGGCAACGTGCAGGACCATCCTGCAGAGCCACCCCCAGCTCTGGGTGCCTGTGCTCCATGGCGGGCCTCTCTGACCTCCTGCTGCAATGCCTGCTCTCGGTCCTGCCAACCCTGGTGAGACCTGAAGCCCCTTGGGTGTGGGAACAGCAGTGGGAAGGCCTCAGTATTACAAGTCTTCTTGCCTGGATGACAGGCAAGGTCTTTCCAGGCCCCACAGAGAGGATGCAGGAAGACGAAGGCACAGTTACAATTTTCCTGACACTGGCTTTTTGCTGCTGAGGCTCCACTGACGTCAGCTGTGCTATTCCTGATTTATAACTGTGTATGTGGTGTGAAAACAAAGCCTCCAAATCCTGCCTGGCAGAGATCTGCTGTTCCCAAGGCAAGTTAGGAGGAGGCATAAATCAGAGACAACACCATACTGCTTCTCTTCTGACCCTCCATGTACCGGCGGGGCTGCACGCCATGGTACGCACATACAGCCAGGCCCCTCTCACAAGCAAGGGCTGCTCACCTGAGTTTTGCTGCAGCTTGGAGACCCATTCGTTCATGAGGGGCTGGGAGGGGGCCCTCAGGAGGTACTCAGAGCCATCCTGCAGCCTGCAAGGGAGGGAGAACAAGTCAGCAATGAGACAGACGCGGGGTGCAAATACCACAGCCCCTGCCAGCCTGGGAAAGAGGGGAAACAGGTGAAAAAGAAAGAAGGAAATCATAAGCACTGCACTGAGCCACTGAGCAGCGGCTGGTATTGGTGGGTGTCTGTCCCAGCAGGGGCACATGAGGGAGGGCTGTGCCGGGGGTTGGGGTGACTCACTGAAGCCTGAAGCAGTTGGTCTTCTTTGTGTACTCAGCATCCGGGGTGCAGACTGCCCCGGCGAGGTTCAGGGGAAGGGCCACCACGGAACTCTGCAGCACAGGGCACAGCAAGAGGAGTAAGAGCAGGGTTAGCAGGTTCTGCCTTCCCCGCTGCCAACCTCCTACCCCGCTGCCAGCTCCGTCCCATGTCACTCCACTCTTCCCCCCCATACACACCTTCAGGCTGTCCCTGCGGTCCTGGTAGAAGCACAGTGTCTGCCTCATCAGCACGGCGTGGAAGAGGCTCCAGGCCCGGCAGCTGGCCTGTAGGACACAAACGGGACAGTGCCACCAGCAGCTCTGGGAGAAGGCCATGCGACCCAGAGTGCACCCCAGCCCCGGTGAGCTCTGCCCTCCCAGCAGCACTGCTGTGGTAGTGCCAGGAGCACCCCTGGCTTCGCTCGTGCCCTAAAACCTGGATGCCTCCTGCCATGTCCCAGCACTCCAGCCTTGAAGAAGCCCCGTCGCCGTGCATGTACCTTCCTCCCTCCTGTCTGCAACACGTGCTTCCTTTCCAGTGTGCCCTCCATCATCTGAAACTCCGTTTTACCGGGAGGGACCTGTGAGGAGACGGGGGCGAATGATGCATGTTCTGGTAGCACCATCTCAGGCCCTGAGCACATGGGGTCTGCCTGACCCATCCCCAGCAGGCAATGCCAAGGTGGGAACGGGACAACAGAAGCAACGTTCTGTGCTGTTTGTAGGCTTTTGGGGTGAAGTTTGCTGGAGCGGGTAACCCAGCTGCTGCCTGGAATGTCCCCCAACCCACTGCTTGACTGCAAGGGACACTACATGGCTCTCACCTTGCTGCCCTCCCTCTCCTCTTCCCCGCATCTCCGCGGATCCCAGGTTCTGGGGCCGTCCAAGGAGGCTGTGGACACCGGCTCCTCTGTGCGGGGGGACACCCCGTGCCTGCTGGGACTGCCATCACTGCTGTGCTCTGCGCCAGGGCTCTTCTCTCCCGAAGGGCTGTGGAGGAGCCGGGCAGCGGTGGGGAGGGTGAACTTGGCCACTAGTACGTTGCTGGCTGATGAGAGAATGAGGGGCCCACCGGCAGCGGCGTCAGGGCTGGGTACGCTGCCTGCCCTGCTCCCTGGTTGGCGGTGGGCACGGCTGCCTGCCGGTATGCTGGGTGCCTGCTGGTCATCCGCCCCATTCCAGATGGCCTGCAGCTCCTCCTCCTCTTCCTCAAACTGCCCATGGGCAGGGTGGCAAACCTCTCTGGTGCCCGATGCAGGGCTGCGGGGCTGAGGGGACCCCAGCTCCCATTCCAGGACGGAAAGCTGGGTGGGGGCAGCGGGGGAAGCGGGGGACACTCGTGGCTGGCCGCTGGCAGCTGGCTGCTGCGTGCTTGCAGGGCTGGGCATGGCTCCTGCCCCGCCTCGTGTGCCAGCAGGGGATGACCCCAGCTCCAGCCAAGCGGCTTCGCAGTGCCTGGCCCTGCCGGTGGCACCGGGGCTGCTGTCCTGGCTCAGCCGGGCAGACAGCTCGTCCCCCTCCCGTCCGACCCCCTTGCGCAGCACGCCGATGCGGGGCAGCCGGCTCGGCCTGAAGTCCGGGGTGTCTTCACCAGCGCTGCCAGGGCGCCTCGGGCTCCAGCGCTCCTCTCCAGCACAATGTGCCCCGTGCCGGCTGTAGCTGGGGTTGAAGCTCACCTCCTCGAACCACGTTCCTCGCTCGCTCTTAGGGGAAGACCCCAGCCCCTCACCGGGCCCCTGGGGACTGCGCCCATCCGCATCTACCTTCTTCTGCCATACAGCCCCGTGCGTGCCTGTGAGCTCCTGCGGCCTCGCCACCCTGACCTGCCTCTGCTCCTGCCCCTCCGCTCCCTCTGGCCGCACCGTGACCCCTCGGTGGCACCCCAAGACCACTGGGTCCCGGGGCAGCTCCAGGCTGAGCACGGAGCCCAGGGAAAGGTGAGGGCACGCGGTTTTATGGCTGGGGAGGTGGGCGTCCTGGGGGGCCGCCCCGCACTCAGCATCAATGTCCCGCACCAGCGGGTTCCTGACATACAGCAGCCTCTCCCCGAGCTGGGGGCCAGCAGCGGCCGCTCCTGGGCCCCCCTTCCTCCGGCCGCACTTCTGCGGCCATGTGCTGCTGGGGCCGTGCCGCTCGTCGGGCGCGGGCTGCAGGGAGCTGGCGCCCATGATACCCTGCAGGGTCAGCAGCCGGGCCTGCTCGGCCCTCGCCTGCTCCCGCCGCTGCAGGCTGTTGAAGAGGGAGCCGGCCCCAGCCTTGGGCAGGGTGTGAGAGGTGGATGGGGTCCCAGTGCCGGGTGCTGGAGGCCGGCGGGTGACGGTGGGCGGCCGCTTTGTGCTTGAGGCTTTCCCTGCCTCCGCCTGCGCCTGGGGACACAGAGACAAGAGAGGTGTGACCCTCATGGCTGAAGCCTCCATCACCCTGCACCGGCCACCCTCTGTCCGTGCCGTACCTAGGCTAGTGGGGAGCCAGGGGGCAGGCAGCCGAAAACGCTCACCAGTGGCACATGGCGAGCTGGGAGCAGCATGGCTTCACCTCAGCCCCCTGAGGGCTGCTCCCACCTCCATGAGGGCAGAGGAACCTCTGCCCATGGCGGAGTCCCCCTGCTGAGGTGCAGTGGGGGCTGCCTACGCCACATAGCCCTCCTGCCACCCTGCCATCACTTGGGGGTGGGTACTGAGGCAGCAGTCACTGCTGCCCACCCCTGCATGCCCCTAGGTGACGGCGCAGTGAATGCACTGGGCAGGGGCGAGCCACCCCGTTCCCTGCAGGGACCCTCTCCAGCCCGGCCGCAGCCCCTCTCCTGAGTTTCCACAGCTGCAAGGATAACAGCAGTGTCCCCCATACTCCTTGGGCAGGAGGGTGTTTGTTACCAAAACTCTGCCGGCAGCCCCTCACCCTGCCCCAGTGCCCTCTGGCATCTCCAGCCTGGGGTCTCTCCCTTGGGCTACTCATCCTGGCTGCGCTGGGGTGCCCAGCCATGGCTGCCCTAGGGACACACAATGCTTCGTGCAGACTCTGGAGCAGCAAATGGAGGCAAACACCAGCAAAATACTGGGCTCGCAGCCCCAGGGTTACAAGCCATGCAACCCGGAACGAGACCTCCCCAGACGTGCACCCTCACATGAACCCATCCACCCTTGCTCCCTTCAGTCAGCTGCACAAGGGACTGCTGCTGCATGCTGGCAATGGAGGGGGGAGGCCCTCCCGCCTACCGTGGCTACCAGAACCAATTACCCAGGGGCCAAACTGCAGCCAGCCCTGCCCAAACTGCCTCCTCACATGCCCCAGCACCCACCACACTCTGAAGCTCATGGCACCAGGTGAGTTTCCCCTCTCCTGAGGGACCACCAATGGCAGGGCACAGCGGCATGGAAAGGAGGGTTGGTAGCAGGCAGGTTCACACCATGCAGCCACTCTGCCCAGCATGCAGCCTCCCCTGGGGATGTTACCTCTTCCACTGGCTGCTGAGGCGGCTTTCTCTTTCGCTTTAAACTACCCCAAGTGTTTCCTAAAAGCCCCTGGCAACGCTTCCAAAAGGTTTTACAGCCTGAGGGTTTAGTGGCAGGGAGCTGAGCAGGGGGAGAGAGAGACACAGAGAGAGTTGAGGGCAGAGCGGGTGAAGGAGCCAGAGCAGGACAGCGCAGGCAAAGGGGGTGGCGCAAGCTGGTCCTCAGCCCTTGGGCATCGCTTGGCATCGGCACAGCCAAAGGTCCCTCTCCTATGGAGGCTACTCCGCAGCCCTCAGAGCCTCCTGGTCTGCATGGGTGCACAGCTCTGGGAAGCCACCCTGGCTGGCCCTGGGACAGGCACTGTGTGCTCACCCGCGGCTCTGCAGAAGCCGCCTGCCATCCCCACGTACCGTCCGCAGCACCTCCTCGCCTCCAGGCACCGGCTGCGCCTTCTTCTTCTCGCCCTTCTTGCTGATGCTGAGGATGAGGTTGACCGTCCCGCCCAGCCCGCAAGGGCCCCGCGGAGGCAGCAGCAGCGTGGAGGTCTCAGCAGGATCCCAGATGGCAGCTTCCTCGTGGGGTCCTGCACCAGGGGATGCTGAGCTGCTGGGCTCCCCCCGCCTCTGCTCCACTCCCGATGGGGCATCCGAGTGGGACAACGCTGGAGGGGAGATGGCTGTTCCTGCTGGCAGCCATGGCTCTGATCTTTGCACAGGCTTGAGGATGGAGCAGGGCATGAACTCCACTGGGCTGTGGATGCTCTCCAGCTGGGGCTGAGCACACAGGGCATGCTGCTCCTGGGGAGCAAGGCAACAGAGGGAATGTGGAGGAAGGTCTGCCAGAGGCAGGCATTTTCTCAGGACAGTCTTCCCTTTGCCCTGCCTGAGAGTCCCAGAGGTATTGGCACACATCCATCTCTTACTTCTACACCACCCGCTCCACTTGGTGCCTCTGCTACCCTCAGCTTCAAGGCTGATCCTGCTCTCTGACAGTCTCAGCATGGCTGGGTACTCACTTGGCTGGTGGGAGACATGCCCGGGGGGCTCTCTGGGTCTCTTCTGTCCTCCTGCTTGCTCCCTGGGTCCCGCTGGTGCCTCTGTGCTCGCCAGCGCACCAGCACCCAGCCCAGCATGCTCTGCAGCTCCTCCAAGCGCTCCTTTATCTGAAGGGAGGAGAGATGCTGGGCAGCCTGCAAGGACTCCTGGCCCACAGACACTGGCCCCACCAGGACACTCCATACAGAGCAGTTTAGGATGGTTTTTTGAGGGCAGTCAGTCACATCGCCTCAGCTCTCAGCATCTACTGCTGAGGGTTTCCCTGACCTCATTTGCCCTGTCCTTACTGTTGCGCTCAGGTAGTGCTCCTCAGACACCAGCTGCTGCCCTGACGCTGCCAGCGCCTCAAACTCCTTGAGCTTCCCTTCGATCCTTCTCTCCAGCTCCTCACACGGAGTCTCCGGGAGGCCGTGGTCACTTGAGCTTTCAGAGAAGATCTGAGCCCGCGTGTCCTCCGTCCAGGAACTATGGGCATGTGAAAAATGGGCTGAGGAACGACCTACTCCCTCCTCAGCCCTGCAGGCCACGGAGAAGCCATTCCCATGCTCAGGGATGGCTGGAAGCAGCTCACTAGAGTAGCAGCAAGTCTGGTGGGGCAGGGCAAGATGCTGTGGAGCTGCCCCACAGCTGGGAGCCCTGGCACAGCCCTCGGTTCCAAGCTCCCCATGGCCTTGCCTGGCTGCAGTTCGGGCATTGCCCCTGTACCCACCAGTAGCCCGTGCTTCCACACCGGGCCGTCACCAACTCTCCCCAGCCACTGCAGAGACAACCCTGATGGCTCACCCCCACTCACATCATGGCCAAGTAATCCTTGAAGAAGAGCCGCAGCCGGCTGGCCTGCTGCACACGGGCACGGGTCTCCTGCAGCAGGTCCCGCAGCCTTGCCCAGGCACACAGCGTCTGCTGCACCTCCCGGCTGACAGGGCACAGACGAGTGGGGCACAGCTCTTCCAGGTGTGCACTTGCCCTCTCCAGCTCCTCCAGCTGCCCCTGCAGGGTCTCTGACACCTCACGCTGAAGAGCACAAGGCAGAAAAGGTTGAGGATGCATCCAACCCCTCTGTGCACAGGCTGGACTCCCCTGCGCGCTGGGATGATGGGAAGGAGGGGAGCATGCAGGGACGGAGAGAAGGATGTGGGGATAGAGGATGCTGGCACAGGGAGTGTGCAGAGCCACCCTTGGCAGGAGGATGGGCAGAGCAGAGGGCTGCCTGGTTTCCCTGCTCTGCTGGCGTGAGTCACCTCCCTGCATTGGGAAGATGAGTGAGGTGCTGGCAGCCAGGCGCTGGCACACAGGAGCTGACGTAAGCTCTCCCCTTGGCCTGGCCCGCGCTGGCAGAGGGAGCAGAGCAGGGCAGGGCTCAGCTCTGCTGGAAAATTCCAGCCCAGCCTGCTGTGGTGTGCCAAGGCTCACAACACCTGGGCCCCCGGGGGCCAGTGCCTCCCTGGGATGGCCCCAGCCAGCTGGGACACCTCCCTGCCATGGGCACAGTGCTTCCCGGCTCTCACCTCCAGCTCCTGCTGCTGGCTCAGCAAGCCCTGCAGCCCCTCGAGATCCTTCTCACTCTTCACCGCAGTGAAGCCGCTCTCTGCTTGGGCAGTGTCACGAGCTAGCGCCTCGGCTCTGCATCGAAGGGCCTCCAGGCATGGGGACACCTCTGCCACCTGGATGGGCATTGGGGAGAAGGGATGAGCCCCGGCGTGGGACCCCCTGTGCCACCACTCACCATGCAGCCCCAGCCCACCCCAGAGGGCACCTGCCATGTGCCTGCAGAAGGGCAGGGAGCAGTAGCAACAGAAGGGAGGGGGATAACTTCACACAGAGCAGCCCCCATGTATCCAATGCCCTTATGTCACACTGGGACCAGCTGAGCTGCATGCTCTATCCCAGCTAGCCAGCATGTTCAGCTACAGGTGGACTACCCAGCTGGTTCCCTAGACCCCCGCCTCCATCCCTTACCAGGCGCTCCAGGTTCTCTGTCTCTGCTGCCACCTCCATGACCCGTTCCCGCTCCTTCGCTGCATCGTTCAGCATCTCCACAGCCTCCTGCAGCTCTCCCAAGGGATGGCTCAAGTCCTCTCTGCTCAGCGGCTGCCCGGCCTGGGCCAAGAGCAGGGGAAAAGACCCCTGCAAGCTGCAGTGACCACTCCCTGGCTGAAGCCAACAGAAACAACGGGAGTTAGGGATGTGGGGAACATACCCCCAGGCAGCTGGGCTGGAGGGGGACACCCATGGGGTCCCCCTGCCAGCCACCGACCAACCCTAGTTACAGTCCCAGATGCTGGACGATCCCAAAGGATGCCTGGTCCCATTGCTCACCGCTTCAGGTCCCTGCCGGCTCCGCGCCTCCTCCTCTTGCAGGTCCTGCAGGAACTCAGACAGCACCAGGGAGTCACGCAGGTCTGCTGCCCGGCGCCGCAAGGCTGCCTGCACACGCGCCAACCTGTGGGGACAGGTACCCGCCACACTTGCTGGCACCATCCGCACTGCCTCACGGCAAGCATCATCCTCCCCGCACCTCCTCAGGGCAAGCATCTTCCTCCCTGCCCAACCTGGGGATCAGAGAGGAGGCACCTTCCCCCAAGACTCACTTCTCCTCCACCATCTCCACCTTCCTCTGCATCTTCCTCGCTCCCTCGTGCTCAGTGGGCGACTCGCCCGCCGCCTCCTCCCGCAGTGCCTGCAGCTTGATGCCACACAGCACGAGCTGCCTCTCCAGCTGGCCCATCTCCTCCAGGTCCTGGCGTAGCTCCACAGGGCTTTTCATGGCAGCTGGCTCTGAGAGTGACCCAGCCACTGCTTGCAGCCACCGCTCGACCCGGTCCAGCTCCCCCACCAGCCTCAGTGCCTGCAGGAGAGCGGGGAGCCCATCAGCCTGGCTCTGGGCCACTCAGGGAAGGCAGAGGCCATGCCTCCCCACGGTGGGTACCCAGGGCACTGGCAGCTCGGGTGGTGCAGTTGAAGCAGTGATGCCATCCGGAAATGACAGTGCCAATGCTGCAGCTCTTGTCCTGATGAGCACCTTGCTCGCTGACCCCCCAGCAAGCTGCTGCAGCAGGGGCATGCCCTGTGCTCACCCCAGCCCTGCTTCCATGTACCTTATCGATCTCCTGCAGCACGATGCCGTTCTCCTGGTGCTTCCTTTGCAGGTCCTCCCAAAGCTCGCTCAGCTCCCGCAGCATGGCCTCCACCTGCGGGCTCCCCAGGGGCCTCCCAGGCACCGGCCCCTCCTGGCAGGCAGGCAGGGAGGGTGGTTAGGATGGGCCCTGCTGCTGTCACCCTGCATCCCGCACCTGAGGGGGCTCACCAGGAATGCAGCCCTGGAGCTGGGGTCCAGGGGCTCCCGCAGCGTCTGTGCTGCCTCCAGGCTCTCCACATCCTCCAGGCACGGAGGGACTCCGGGACCCACGCTGTCCTTGTGCGAGGACACAGTCTGATGAGGAGCAGGGAGATGTGGTACGTTAGTGCCAGACCAGCGACAGCATGCGTGCACAAGCGGCATGCCCACAAACAGCAGGAGGGGATCAGGGAAGGGAGTCCTGCCCCCCAGCACTGGCTCCCCTGGCTGGATGGGGAGCAAAGTGTGTTTCTGGGGAGACATTACCGTGTTCACCGCATGGCAGACGTCCCGCACATGGGCCTCCTGCTGTCGCGTCCCCCACTTAGCCTCTGCCTCTCTCCTCTTCCTGCAGAGAGGGACAGAACTGCAAGGCTCCCCCTTGCACAGGGGATCCCCATCCCTTCCAACTCCATCTTGCTCCCTGCAGCCAGTACCTTTTGCTGTCCTCTCCGTGAAGAAGCTGCATCGCCACCGGCGAGCCAGAGCTGCTCCCCTCTCCTCCCTTGTGCTCCACCATCTTCCCTGGTACATCCTTCAGCACCTACAGCACAAAGGCTCCTGTTCCTCCCTTGCCAGCCCAAAGCGTGCTTCCCTTTGTCCCAGGCCTGGCACTTATCACCTCTCATAAGCAGTAGGGCCATGTCCAGGTGTGCTCAGCTTGGCCTTTCTAACACCTCCCCTTTCCCACAAGGTTGTTCATTTTTCCAAGGCAAAGGTGCTGGAGATGTCTGGAGGAAGGTAGACGCCTGTGCTCACCGTGCTCCCAGGGCCTCTTGTCCATTTATCTCCTGCTTCCTTCCCTGCAGCTCGGGACTCAGCACTCGGAGCCACAGCTTTTCCCCCTGGAGAACTGCTCACCAGCACCGGAGCCTTCCCTGTCCTGTGAAAGGGGAACAAGAGAGGCTCAGGGGAGCAGAGGATGAGGAGAGACCTTAAGTGGAGCTGGTGCCCCATAGGCAGCCTGCCAGGAGCTAACGCAGCTATTTCCCTGAGCCTCCACCTCTAGTGCTAGAGGGTCAGGGTTGGGGTTCTGGTGCTCCTGCTGGGCTATGCCCTACCTCAGTGCTTGCTGGAGCTGTGCCCAGCTCTCCTTCACCTCTCGGTGCTTGGGGTTCACTCGGGCTGCCAGGCTGGGCTGCAGGCTGAGGAGCTGCGACACGGTCACATCCAGCATCTGGATGAGAGAGAGCAGCCGGGGAGCAATGACAGGATGGGGGATGAGCCACCGAGGCCACAGCGCAAGTGCATGATGGCAACCCACCACAAGCCCTGCGGGGCCAAACCTGGTCCCCTCCTGCCCCCAGGAGGGTCCCCCATTATCACACAGCTTCACCACCCCATGTGGCTTTGGAGTGCTCACTGAGTCCCCAGCCCTGCTGGTTGGTGCCAGTGCTGGGAAGGCACACATGTCTCTCCTCTATTGGGATGCTTCCCCGGGCTCAGAGAATGAGGCAGTCTCTTGCACTTACCATCACCTGGCTGGCTATGTCCCTGACATCCCGATCCCGGCATGGCTCGCCCTCCTCTGGCTTCCCGACACCACAGATGCTCCTTTGCTGTAAGAAGAAGCTGCAGTGAGCAGCAGGAGGAGGACAGGGCTCTTCCCCAGCTCTGGCAGAAAGGGATGCTGCAAAGCTGTGCTCGCCCCTTTGGTTCCTCTTCTTACACCAGGCTCTGTCTCCCAGCTCTCTCCCCAAGCCCCAGGCTGAGGGTGCTGGGACCACAGCAGCCCCCATGCAGGGGATGAGAGCAAGGTGCTACCTGCCCAGTTTTGCTCTGACCGTCCAGCAGCCCCGCACCAGGCTGACCGTGGCTCCGGTGCTGGTACCTTGGTGTGGATGGCCCCAAGCAGGATATCCGCTTGCTGGAGGAAGGCAGCCACCTCCAGGGCCAGCTGCAGAGCCTCATGGTGCTCCTTCAGGGTCCCCTGCAGCCGCAGCCACCTGCACCGGCGGAAGGGGAGAAGTGAAGGGCAGCCTATGCCCTCATAGGGAGCAGTGCAGAGCAGGGGTGAAGGCAGGCAGGAGGGAGGTTTGGGAGTCCTGCTTCCCAGCCTGTTGTCTCCCAGCGCCTGGCTCAGACTGTGCATCCTCCACTCACGTTTTGTTGAGGTTCTTGCGTCGGGCTGAGATGCTCCTGCTCTCACTTTTGCCTTGTTTCTCCAGCTTCTGCGCCAGGGTGTTCAGCTCCTTGTGCAGGCTCTGGAACTGCTGCTCCTCCTGACCCGAGCAGAGACAGACATCAGCATACCCC
The DNA here is from genome assembly GCA_039877255.1 of Loriculus beryllinus. NCBI lineage: Eukaryota > Metazoa > Chordata > Aves > Psittaciformes > Psittacidae > Loriculus > Loriculus beryllinus. The sequence continues at coordinate 22,904 of JBCJKH010049558.1, forward strand.
CTCAAGGACCTGCATCATGCTCCGGGTTCAGGTCACCCAGCAGCCTCTCACCTGCTTCAAGTCAAGGATGCGGCGGGTGAGCTGGATCTTGTCCGGGCTTTCCCGCAGGAGGGCTTCCATGGACGGCTTCTCCTCCTGGGCCAGGGGAGAGTGTTAGAAAGCAGTGGGACAGCCTGGTTGTCCCCCTCCGCGGACCGTGCTCTGCGCACCCCACACCTTGTGCTTGATCCATGCCTCCAGCCGCTCGGCTTTCCTGTTGAAGTCCTGCAGGCTCCGCAGCCCGCCCAGGGCTTTGCTCTGGCTGGCAGCTGTCTGCTTCAGGAGCTGCCACTGCTCCCGCAGGGCCAGCAGTTGCCTGCGCACTGCCTCAGCGCTGGGGCTGGCCCACCACATCAGCTGCTCACCCATCTGTGGACCCAGTCAGCGTCAGGGGCTCCCAGGGACCCTCTGCTCTGGAGAGCACAGGGACACGGGTGCTGCAGGGAATGGGAGCTCACCTGGTTGAGCTTTATCAGAGTGTTCTCAAAGTCCTTCATGTCCCGCTGCAGCGTCTGAGCCACCTCCTCCCAGTCCTGCAGGTCGCAGCCGTCCTTCAGGTCCCGCAGCTTGCCTCGCACCCAGCCCTCTGCCTGCCATGTGGGAAGAGCCACGTAGCCAGGGACCTCCACCAGAGACTCAAGGACACAGCTTTGGGGACCCAAGCCCAAACGCTTCCGAAGCCACAACAGGGACTCAAGGGTACTCGTTGGGCTGACAACCCATCTGTTCCAAGCACCAACAAGCCAGCAAAGGGGCTCAGGATGGCATCAGTGGCAATGGGAGTGAGAAGGTGAGTAGCATCTTGCTTCTTTCCAGTACTTGTCCCCCCCTGCCAGCAGGCCAGATTGGGCATCTCTGCACAGGACATCCCTGCATGAAGCATCTCTTCTCCCTGCACCCTCCTCCCCAGTTCAAGCGCCCATGCACCCTCCCCAGTATGGCATAGAAGCAGCCCCCCTGCACCATCCCTGTTCCCAGGGATAGGGACTGGGAGGAGGAGGATGGGGCCGGGAGGAGCGTGTGCACGTGGGGAGGAAGCAGGGCCCTGGTGTGGGCTGACCCCCTCTCCCTGGGGCTGACAGCCAGGGAGAGGCAGCCAAACATGATCTCATGCCACAACCACGGCTTCGCTCAGGGCAGGGAGTTCAGCCTCCCCAGCGCGCGCCCTCCCCCGCTGCTCACATGAAAGGCCCTGGAGCCCCCCACTCTGCTCCCCACGCAATCCCTAGAGCAGGCACCCATCTGCCCTCACCTGCAGCATCTCCCGGTTGAACTGGGCTACCAGAGGGCTTGGGTCGAGGAGGAGGGGTGCTCCCGCACTGCTTTGCCCATCGCCTCTTGGTGCCGCGCTGGGCTCCTTGCCCCTGGGGCTCTCTTTCTGCGGTGATGATGCCAGGGATGCTGCCAGCTGGGGTGGGCAGAGGTGGGGGGTTCATCGTGCTGCCACAGAGAGCCCTCCCCGTCACCTCCCAGAAGCATTTCAGATGCGCAACTCAGGTATGTCAGCCTGCCTCATCCATGATCCCACTCCTTCGCTGACATAGTTAGGGCTCTCTTCCAGCATTCCAAGGCACAGCTGCCCTCTACCAAGGCTGCACCGGTGGCTTTCACAGCCCTGGCAGGGGGTTGCCGGGCTGTCCCTCAGCCCTGGGCCAGTCCAAGCTAGTGGGATGGCACCCAACACCTCTGCTGGTCCCCGCACCCAGTTTGGAGATGGATGTGGTGCTTGCTGCTCCTCCAGCCTGAAGCTGCATGTCCCTACAGGGAGCATTCCTGTCTGTGGCATCCATTTGGTGTCACTCCAAGGGACACTGCCAGTGGATGGGATGGGGAAGCCATGGGGCAGGTCCCTGATGAACTCAGCCTGTTGCCCCTTCAGGGACACCCGGAGGCCCCATCCAAAGTGAGTAGTGGTGGTGGGCAGAAAGCACAGCACCTCCCGCAGGACTTGGCCTCGCGGGCAGACGATGCTGACGAAACCCTGTGTCAGGGCTTCAGCTCTGCCAGGGGTGACAGCAGAGGTCAGCCAGCGAAAGCACTGGTCCTCTTCCAAGCTCAGCCCCGGGCCCAGCTGCATGTAGCCCAGGGGACAGCACAGCCACCCGGGCACTCACTTCCCACCGTGCTGCCCGGGGATGAGGACCTGACCCTGCACTAACTGGTGGCAAACAGGAGCCTGAGCATCTCCAGGAGAAGCCTGAAGGTGCAGGGCTCGCTGCTTCTACTCACCAGGCAGAAATTGCTCCTGGGACAGCCCAAGGGCAGCCTTCCCTTCCCAAGGAGCTGGGTGCAAACTGCCCCACAGGTCCTAGCAGACCCCAAGCCTGCCAGGGTGCAATTTCATAAAAGCATGTAGAGCAGTGGGCTTTGGGCAACTAAGGCTCTCTAAGCACTCTGGCATGTGCTGCCCTGCCGACGGCATGGGAGTCGCTTTTCAAAGCCTTTCTGCTTAACCACAAGAACTACAGAAATCTTCTGTCTTTCTTTTTCTTTTTCTTTTTTTTTTTTTTTTTTTTGTCCTTTTAAATAGCAACAGAAATTCTCAGGCCCTCCTGTGACTCTGGGATCTTGAGATCCCCTTGAGCCAGGGCTGGAGGAGTCTGTAATCCTGCTTCCTTGGAAGCAATAAACCCTCCGGGCACAGGCCTGAGGGGCTGGCCCCTCGCCCCGTTATGCCTAGCTTGTCCCCTCACTCATTAAACGCAGTGAAGCTCCATCTGCACCTCACCACCAGTGGCCACCCTCAGTTGCTCAGCTCCAAGCTGTGCCCTCCTAAACAGCGAGGGCAGGGGGACATACCGCGTAGAAGGGGGAACCTCTGTCCACTGGTGAGCAGAAACCACCAGCCCGGAGGCCCACAGCCTCCTGCTGCTCATCTTCCACATCCACGTCCTTCCTGAGGAAGACCTAGAGACAGGAAGGCACAGTCATAAGCCTGGAAGTGCTCGACCATCCCGTCAGTTAGGGGATGGAGGAACATACATCTGCCTCCCCATGCCCTTGGCCAGAGGAGACTGCTGGCAGCACCCAGACACTTGGCCGGGTTCTTGCCCATCCCTCCTTAAGCATCCAGGCAGGCTCCTCTGTGCAGCATCTGCAGCTCCTGCCGTGTGTTCAGCAGTTTCCAAGAGCTCCCAAGGTCAGCACCTTCTCCATTTTCCCTCCCACACGGACACCCTGTTCCCCCTTGAACTGACTCCAAATGCAGCAGAAACCCATTCAGTGGTCACTGCTGCCCCTGATCATCTGAGGAGCAGGGCGGAGGTGTGAGGGCACAGGAGGACATTAACTCCACCGGCACAAACCTGAACCCTCTCAGCTGCCGAACCCCGGCCTCGGCGTGGCTGGGAGGCAAGAACTAAGGGGGTGGCTGGCTTGCAGAGAAGGGCTGGCCCCCTCGGGATGGGGGTGAGGGAGGGAGAGGCAGGAGGAAGGAAGTCCGGGAGCTGCAGCCAGGCACAGAGAGGAGGTCCAAGATGAACTCCGTGTTACCCTGTCCTTAATGGAGCCCAGCCCCAAGGGGAGAGGTGCGTGGGATTGATTGGATCATGCACAGGGGCTGTCATTCTCATCCTCTACAGATGGATCTTTTCTTGGGCTCTCGGATGTAGCAGGCCAGTGTAGGGACCTCCTTCCACTCCCTTCCCAGGGCCACCTTTCTCTCTCCCTAATAGCTATCCAAGTGTGCACAGGGCCACATGAGGGGGTGGGCAACGTGTGCTGCTCCGACATCCTTCCCTCTTGGCAAATGGGTGGTGGATCAGACAGAGCCAAACCTATCCCACCACACTTGGATCACTACAACCTGGGGACAATGTTCAAGGGGCACCCAATGCAGGCAAAGCAGGACTCCCTCCTGGCACAGCAAGTGGCTTTCTACCGTCTGTAGGACTGCAGAAGAGTCCCAGCATGGATGGCAGTCTAACTCTGTAATTCCTGGCAGATGAGCACCACCAGACCCTTCCAGGGGCCTCCAAAGCCCGGTTGGTGGCTGCAGAGGACAGACCACCACCACCACACGCCACAGCATCCCATCCTGAGCAGGATGAGCCAGCAGGGAGCGAGGCTGAGTCACGGCCCAGCAGGCTCAGTGCTCTGGCAGGAGGGTGCCAGAAGGAGAAGGCACCCCCCTGCCTGACGGCGGGGCTGAAGGATTTGGATGCCATTTAGGGAATGGCGGGGAGCTAAATATGAAACGCTTACGGAGCATAAGACCCTAGGAAGCCCCTCTTTAGGCAGCAGCTTCCCACACTGGCTGCAGCAGGGCTCTGCCGTGGGAGACAAGCCTGCAGGTGACATGGAGCTTTATTTAAAGTCCCCGTCTCACGATCGTCAGCCGCAGGAAAACAGGGCTGCCGGCACAAGGATGACTTCATCCTTCCCGCAGAGCTGCTCTACCGGGACTGCCCCCCCTCCCCGGTCCCTCACAACAAACTCACAGCAACCAAAGGCTGGGAGAAGGAGCTGTGTCCTCCTCGGCATCAAACCGCTCCCCAGCAGGACCCCAGGCTTCACAACATGGGCAAAGCTACATGTGAAACGAGAGCAGCAGCCTCAGCTGCCTCTTCTGTGAACGCTTCTTTCCCTCGTTACAGGCAAGATTAACACGGCACATACGCTCTTCGCATTCCCATAGAGAAATAAGTGCCAGTGACATCCCGTGAGTAGGAAGAGCAGGGTCAGACCCTCCTGGACTGCACTGTGCCCATGCCAGAGGAGTCCCGCATTCCTGCAGGGCAGAGCCAAAGGCCAGGGAGCACGCTTGGGAAAGACCTAATGTGTCTTCTGAGGAGGACAATGTTCCCTTCTGTACCGCATCCGCCATCCCACCAAACACACGTTTTCCCCTGCACCCTGGCTCCCCCTCTGCCACCCAAACCTCCATATTGCAGCCTGTCCCCCCCTTCCAGCTCCACCCCCGAGGCCGGACAGGAAGGAGGGGCCGATCCTGGCAGCTTCCCGAAAGTCCCGCACCACACTGCAGAGCCGAGCACATGTCCCTGCCTTATATGAAAGAGGGGAGCCCTCACGCAGATGCCCCTTGGGCTGCGCAGGCTCTGGCTGCCCAGTGAGGAGCTGCCTGCGTGCCGGAGGAAGCGGCAGCTCTTGCGAGGCCGTGTCTGGCCTTTATTGGCAATGAGGACGAGGGTTTTGGCAGCGGGATGTGCGGCTCTCCCTAGCGCTATCCCGCCGGAAAACCAGCTGTTGCGGTTCAGGGTTAAATCCCAAGGAGTTCCTGCCTGCTCTTGCCAGCAGCAGCGAGGTCTCCGAGCTGCCTTCTGCCCTATCCCAGCCTCAACAGGGGATCTCCCTGATTCTGGCACTGATGGATTCGGACCTCTGTGCCTGCTAAGGCTCAGGCCCAGAGGGTGGGGTGACGGGAGCTGGGGTCCTGCTCCTAGCCTTGTCCCAGCTCTGCCTGGCTGTGTGGCCCTCCATGAGTCACTTCCCTTCTCCCAGCCTCCGTTTCCCCTCTGGTAAATGGGAAAGCGAGTTCTCAGCTCCCCACACACCATTGCCTCATCCCAGGCATCCCAAGAGCTAAGTCCTCCATAGCTGGGCTCTGAGGCAGAGCTTTTCTGGGTCATCTTAGACCTACCGAAAGCTCATCTCCAGCAAAGACCTTCTGCCCTCCAGCCTGGCAGCACAGAGAAGTGCGGAGGGGGGAATGTGGGAGAGGACACGGGAAGAAAAGCAACTACCCCAGGAGCCCTGGAGTGAGTGCTGCCTCGAGGGCATGGGGACAAGGCAGCACGGATCCCTCGGACCTCCCCAGGATCTACCTTTCCCTTGACAGCCCGCAGCGGGTACTGCAAGGAAGACACGAAGAGGAGGGTACAGGGTATGGGTAGCGCTTACCTTGAACTGAGCTTTCCCTGGCCTACTGTTGTTGTTGTTGTGGTTCCTCTCGCCGCCTGCCCGGCCAGGGTCCCCGGGGCTCGCTGTGTCCCCTGCGCCGGTTTCCCCATGCCAGTTGGACAGCGTGATCTTCTTGATGGAGCGGGAGAGGGAGCTGCGGTGTCCCGAAGGGTCTGGAAGAGGAGTGGGAAGCGGGGACCCTGACCCGCTGCCGTGTGCGGTCCCCGCAGGACGGGAAGCGTTTGCCGTGTGTAAATCGGCTCCTGTGACTTGTAAGAGGAGATCACTTCCCGGCCTGGGCTGTGCCGCGGGATGGCTGCAAGCTGTCAGGCGCCGGAGACGGCTGCTTTCTGTCTGTGGTCGAAGTGATGCTCTGTTAGAACCCGCCTCCCGTGTTCAGCCTTTGGGGCAGGAGTGCTGCATCCTCCTCCTCACCCCGTATGTGTGCACCGGGATGGGCGGCCAAGACCCAGGAGCCTCTGGAGCAGCAACGGAGGCTGAGAACAGAGCAGCTCCCCTCGGGATGCCGGGGGTGCCTCACTCCGGGCGACGTTGGGAAGCTTGGGGAATGCTGAGACCCCCCCTTAGGGACCGAGCAGCCCCGCGTGGGCCGAGGGGACCGGTTGGTCCCGGCCCCTCCATCCCGAAGCGTGCGGACATGGGGGCGAACCCCAGCCCCGGGAGGGGTCACCCGGGCCCGGAGCGCTCCCCGCCCATCCCCGTTGCATTTCGGCCCGGCCGCCGCTAGGCCCCGCTCCCAGCGCCCCCCCCCCCTCGCTCCCCGGCCCCGGCCCCGGCCCCGCCGCGCCGCCCCCAGCTGCCGGGCACGGCCGCCCCCGCCCGCCCGCAGCCACGCACGTCTCGTCCCGGCTCCTTTCCATGGTTCCCGGCGTGACCGGTGCCTCCCGCCGCCGACAGCCCCGCAGCGCGGAGCGCACCGCCGGTAACGGGGGGGGGGGGGGGGGGGGGGACGGGGGTTTTTTTTTGCCGGGGGTGAGCCGAGCCGAACAAATCGAAAAAACACACTT